>PVJN01031278.1:0-24989 GCA_004026805.1 Lasiurus borealis
TTTCAGTCATTGGATCCAGTTTTTTTTTTTTTTTTTTTTGTAGTGCATATTACCCTGGATGGTTACAGAATTGCTTCTGTGGCAGTTTTTCTTCCTGGTTCTGCTTCTGTCTAAATACTGTACTGCTCAGTCATGTCAACCTGTTCCTTTCTTCTCCCATTCTACCTCTGTGGATATTTATTAAAGCTCTGTCCTCAGCCTCTCTTCCTTTCCCCTTCTTTTCTTCCCAGAAGACCTTTCATGATTCCAACTATCACCTCCATGCAGATAAATACAAAATTTATTCTTCTATTTCTGACATTTCTTCCCAGCTCTGTTCTCATCTCCAACTAAATTATACAGAGATTCTACTGAGTCCCCTGCCATTGTCTCACATATAATTGGTCTAGTGCTGAATTAATCACCCCTTGGACTTAGCTTTGTTTTGGTAAAATGACTAGAAAGTCATCTGGATGATGCAGAGGTTCCCAAACCTGACTGATCATCAGAATTATTCTGATATATAATGCTGGGTTTGTTATTATCAAAAGCTCTGCGGGTGTTTCCAGTGATCAGCCAAGTTGGAGGCACTGTTCTAGGAGAGGATCATCATAGTAATTGATTTTACTCCCTAGGATGTCATAAATTTGTTTTTTTCCTCTCTCTTTTTTTTAAAATTAGCACTGATATTTAATAGCTGTTCTATTTTCTTGAGCCTCTCATCTATGAAGTGAATTTCAAAATATCTCTGGTAGGTTATTGCAATGATGAGTGAGGTTAGATGTGTAAAATATGCAGTTTAGAACTGAACACATCAGGAGCTTTATAATCTGCTTGCCTCCACCTTTTCCATTCTAGTCCATTCTCTACCCCACTAACAAATGGATTTCCTGTGTCACTTTTGTTTGTCACTCTTCCTCATGACCTCAGTGGTTTCCCATTCCTTTGATCAGTGATAGTCAGACCCCTTCCCCAAAGGCAAATATCTTTGAATTTCTGATTTTCCATCCATGTAATTCAAAATTTTGAAACAGATTGCTTTTCTGAAAAAGCAACGGATGTTAATAGGTCACATGCCCCGCGATGAACAAAATCAAAACAATTATTATCTTGAAACATTAGTTCACAAAAACACAATTGGTCATTTGTAGCAGAAAACCATATATTTCTAATAATTTTATTTAAAATAGTGGAAACAGCAGAAAGCAACCCCTCCATACAAGTATCTTAAATACTTTAGCTACACATATTTTTCTAGTCCAGGTGCTTCTGGGAATAGCCCCTGTGTGATTCAGCCAGTTCTACTTTGGCTCTGAAATATAACCACTAAGCTGTAAATGATTGATTTCAGATCAGCCTTTGAGCTGATAGGAGGAAGGGAGAGAGCATGACAATTTTGGATTTCTGGACTGAATAAGAGGCAGTAGCAAAAAATAACTTGAATATCTAGCATGGCTTTTTCTGTTGGCCTTTTTCAATTCATGTGGGCCATTTACTTTTCACATAGTCTAATGCATTATCACTTTACTTTTTCGAGTTCCTCTCACTGATTAGAGTTGAAGAGTACTGTTGTTAACTATTTGGGGTACAAAGGCATGCATAACTTCCCAAACTCAAGCTACTTCCCAAACAGGCACCAATACCCTAATGGGAAAGGGATGTGAGGGAGCTGTTTCTAATATTGCTGCTCTAAGTCAACTTCCTTATTTTTTTTTTTTAAATTTTTTCTTCATTGATTAAGGTATTACATATTTGTCCTTATCCTCCCATTGTCCCCACTTCCACTCATGCTCTTACCTCTCTGGCATCTGTGTCCATTGGTTAGGCTTATATGCATGCGTACAAGTCTTTTGGTTGATCTCTCCCCCTTACCCCTAACCTCCCCTACCTTCCCTCTGAGGTTTTTTCTTTTTAAATATATTTCATTGATTTTTTACAGAGAGGAAATGAGAGGGATAGAAAGTCAGAAACATCGATGAAAAAGAGACATCGATCAGCCGCCTCCTGCACACCCCCTACTGGAGTTGTGCCCGAAAACAAGGTACATGCCCCCTACTGGAATCGAACCTGGGACCTTTCAGTCCCCAGGCCGATGCTCTATCCACTGAGCCAAACTGGTCTGGGCCCTCTGAGGTTTGATGGTCTGATTAATGTTTCTCTGTCTCTGGATCAATTTACGTAATTGCTGCTTATTGTTCCAAATTCTAGCTCTTCCATGATTTATTTAAGAACACTCCCATTGATTGGTATTTTCCCTCCCATTTCAAAATTATCAGCAGTGCTATAAAAAACATTCATGTACATGGCTAACTTGTGTCCATTTCTTTAAAATTGATTACTAAAAATAGAGAAAGGATGTTCTGCTCTGGGTATGGATCTTCTCAATGTGTCGGAAAAATGCTAATTGTTCCCCAGATTCAACTTTAGAGAAAATATGCAGGTGGTAGACTGGGAAAGCAATTGAAAGTGAGAATTTCCTTTTTCTTATATGTACTATTTAGTTCTGCAAAAGTTTCTTATTGTTAAAGTAGAAATTTACTATAATTTGAATTTCTCAATTAAAATGATCAGTATAGAAAGGTCTCCATGTCCTTTGGCAGGAAGATGAGAACACAGTGGCACTTGTGAGCTGTGTTTAGAATAGCCTCTCCAGAACCAACAGGAAAGTTTCCTTCTCTCAGCATGAATGAATCTGGATACACACAGAGACTGTTCTAAATACTGAATTTGCTTATAAAAGATGTATTTATCTCCAAATTTGCTTTTATTAAAAGTAATTAATGCAGTCTCCTATTTTTCATGCTACTCTCTAAGCGTCTTCTCCTTTGTTACTCTCTCCCCTCAGCTCTTCCTCTTCCTCTCTTTCATTACTTCCCTATCCTCTCACCCCACTTCACCCACTTCACTTGTGGACCTAGCATTGAGACTTGGAATGTTTCTGTGGATTTTAATTTCAGAGTTTAAGTTATGGCAGCTTTGCAATGTATTTTGAAATAAAATATATGTCCAGTTTTGTTCCCTTTTCTCAGCATAAATTTAGCTATTGGGGTTTTGTTGCTTTGTTTTAATTTTGTAGTTCCGTATAAATTATATTTTGTATTTCTGTAAGAGTGACATTGTGATTTTGTGTAGTATATGTATTGTAACAATGTTGTCTTCCAATTCACCAAGATGGAATGTTTTTACACTTGTTTGTGTCTTCTTTAAGTTCTTTTAATAGTTCTGAATACACAAATCTTTCATTTCTGATGCACCCTCTATGAAAAACATAATAGAAGTTTCTCAAAAAATTAAAAGTAGACAACCATATGACCTAGTAATTCTACTTTTGAGTATTTATTCAACTCTACTTCTGAATAAGATCCTGAATTGAAATCAGGACCTGAAAGATATATTAATACTCCCATGCTTATTATGGCACTATTCAAAATAGCTAAGATGTGCAAACAACCTAAATGTTTATTAACAGATGGATAAAGAAAATGTGGTATATTTCAGCCTTACAAAAGAAAATTCTGCACTATGTGTCAACATGGATGAATCTTGAGAGCATTATGGTAAGAGAAATAATAAGCCAGTCACAGAAAGACAGGCACTGTATGATTCCAGTTACATGAGGTATATAGTATAATCAAGCTCATTGAATCAGTTAATGGAAAGGTAGTTGCCAAGAGTGGGGGGAACAGGAAATGAGGAATTACTAATCAATGGGCATAAAGTTTAAGTTAAACAAGATGAATAAGCTCTAGAGATCTGCCATACAGCATTGTACTTATAGTTAACAATAATATATTGTAAATTTAACATTTGTCAAGAGATAAACATCAGGTAAATTGTCCTTACCACTATAAAATAAAATAAAAAATAAATAAAACTGCTATAAAAAGAACTTAAATAAGTAACTTGGCCTGCCATTTACGAATTATTCTGACCTGAGCAAAGAACTGAATTTTCCTGAGCCTCAACTTCCCTACCTGGAAAGTGGCAGTGAAGGAATCCCCATCACACAGGGTTATTGAAGGAACCAGATGTAAGATTCTATAAAGTCATAATGCTATTTATCTATTATCCAAAGCTCTTGCTAAGGTTCTTGGTGCATGTTTGGTACTGGGAACATATTTTGATGATTTTTTAAATTAGTATGTGCACTAGTCAATACCAAATTGCTTTCCCTTTTGATATAACACATGCTATTCAAGAAGCAGACAAAGGAAGCAGAAAGAGATAGCAGTGTTATTGATCATTTTTCCTTATTCTCTTAGGATTGCTTTTACTTTCTCCATTGTTTAGGGCTTTCTCTTACTTTTGACCTGCAGGAAAGGCAAAAAAACACACACCACTATTTACAAGGTATTTGTGTTCCTCCACGCCTTTACAATGTTTTCTTTCACGTTCTCTACACAGAAAGACCATAATGATGTCCAAAGTGGCTTACCCAAAAGGAGATCGTCAGTGGAAAAGCATATGGCCATTAACACACCCAGAGTTACGAACATAAAATTCTTCCTCCTAAAATGAAAATGTTTTCATTTGTTTCTGATTCACATGTACATGTTCTTGGAAAAAATAGAAAAATGAGAATGAAATTGAAGAAATTACTCACAAAACTATCACCTGGAGGTTTTTTTAATTAATAGAAATTATTTCACTCTATGAATATATCATAACACTTCTTACTAGACTCCTATTGATTGATATTTAAGTTGTTTACAATTTTTAAAACAAAATAATGGAGTAATATGTATATTCATGTACATTATATTTTGCCCATATACTCAAATATTTTCTTTAAATAAATTCTTAGAGGTGTAATTTTTCTTTATTTAAAAACATATCTTATTGATTTTTTACAGAGGAGGAGGGAGAGGGATAGAGAGCTAGAAACATTGATGAGAGAGAAACGTTGATCAGCTGCCTCCTGAACACCCCCTACTGGGGATGTTCCCGCAACCACAGTACATGCCCTTGACGGAAATCGAACTGGGGCCTTTTAGTCCACAGGCGTCATGGCACTCTATCCACCGAGCCAACCGATTTTGGCAGAGGTGTAATTTTTCGCAGAAAGCATGCATTTCTAAAATACTTTTATTAAATATTTGTAACATGTATTAAATAAAGGCAGGTCCCAGATCACAAAAGATCTTGTAAGGCACAGAAAGGCATTTTAGATTTAATGTAAGAACTAGGGTGAACCTTTTAATTACTTAAAGCAGGTATGTGACATGGTCAGACTTGAATTTTAGATAGATGCATTGGTTCAGTAGCATATAACTGAACCATCTCTAGCCATTTTCAGCAGAAAGGGATTTATTACAGGATATTAAGCAACCTGCAGACTTGTTGGAAGGTCTGGAGAAGCTGCGTGTAGTTTGAGCTTCCCAAAGGATAACTGCAAAAGTCACATTGCCATGCTAGCTGGACAAGGAACTGTGCTTGTGGTCATCACCCCCTACTCAAAACCCACACCATTTTGGCCATACTCAGCAAAGCTACTGAAGTAGGAGCTACTGCAGCTACCATGGCTTGGGCTTGGCAACTAGGAAGTTAGGGACCAGGTGGACATCAAACTAATTTTCCCCAAGCTGGCTGGACATCATAATCAGTTGGAGTGCTTTACAAGGTACTGATGCTTGATCTGCATCTCCAGAGATTGTATTTAATTTACCTGAAGTGAAGCCAGTCATAGTATTAAAATTAAAGCCAAAAAAACTTCTCCAGGTGGAGCTTACACACAGACAAAGTTAAGAGCCATTGCACAAAGCTCTCCATGAAAGCTGCCATGGGAAAACCAATCTACTTTCATGCTAATGCTTTCAGAAGAACTGTGTGACTGCCACTTTATCATACTTACTTCAATTGTATAACCTGCAGATAATTCTGCTTATAAATTATGAATGGAAATTTGGGAGGGTTGAAGGGAGATTGGGAAATGTAATGCTTAAAGATCTCAATCCCTCTTTGCTGGAGGCTAAAGCAAATACCATTTAACATCAAAGAGATACATTGGAAGGCCAATGGACTTTGATATACAGCAGGGCTGAATCACAAGTTTTGTTCCTACTCTGGGCACAATGGCTCAAGTCAATTTTCTGACTTGATAATGTTTTCATTGTTTACCAAACTTTACCTTTAATCTGCCTGTATGCATTGCTAAAGGGAAAATGTGTATTCTAAGTAAATAAAAATTGGAACAGGCCAGAACTCAGCTTACCTCTTCATGAAAGAGGTCTCCACCTGGCCCCCCAATGCCCTCTAAATTCATATTTCTTATAGAGCATTTTCATTTGTGCATCAGCTCCTCCTTCAGATTCTGAATCTCATGGGGAAGGTTGTGACATCTCTTCATATTGATGGAAGGTGCTGAAGTCATGTTAAGAGAGCCACAATAATTCAGAGTAAAAATAATGAAGGGTGTTAATTCAGAGGATATAATGTTTACTCTGAGACCAGAGGGAAAGGAGTTTTTAGTTCAGGTAGTTAATGAGCAGGGCTGACTTAGAATACTGAGAATGGGAAAAAGGTGGAGGACCTTAATCGGAGAAGAATTTAAGAGATGGACTAGGGTGGACTAAGACATTTTAGATGTGTGGGTTTATAGAAAGAAAAAAGGATAGTTAGAATTTTGGCTTGGGTAATTTTGTTGAATGGTTAGACCACTTATCATGGGAGGAATGGGTTGGAATTTAGGTGGAGAACAATAAATTCAGGTTTAATTATGTTCAGTGTTAGAAGTGTACAGAATATGCAGATGAAGATGTACAGTAGATAGTAGGCTAGCCAAATCTTGATCTCAGGAGGGAGAACTAAACAGGTGGTTAAGATTTAGGCAAACTTGACCTTTACATTTTAATGAATGTCTGGGATGGATGAGATTACCAGGCATAGGATCTGGAGCAGAATACAGTGTCCTTGGGTTACGTCAGAAATCTGTTGCTATGGCCCAATGTAATGTGATTTTTGCTGTAAGTCAGAACCCATCTACATAAGCACCTACATTACTCACATGGAGCACATACACAGCAGTAATGAAGAGAAACAGTAAAAAAATAAAAATAAAAGAAAGAGCAATTCTCGATCTTTACTTGTGGTAAATAATAAAAAACATAAAGCACATAAGTACGTAAGTTGAAATGACAGAACTTTTTTTTTATAAATAAATGGGAGATGGTGACATTACCACAAAATGAGCCTGAATGAGTCTGACATAACATAGGACTGTCTGTAATGAGAAACATCAATTTTAAAGTAAGGTATGCAGAGAAAGAAGATCCTGCACAGGAGAGAAAAACCAGTAGAGTATGGTCATGTAAAAGTTAAGGGGAGAATAAATGTTTCTTCAAAGAAGATATATAAATGGCTAACAAGTACATGAAAAGATGTTCAACACCAGTGGTAATTAGAGAAATGCAAATTCAAGCTCAATTGGGATGGTTATAATTAAAAAGATAGACAATAGCTAAGGTTGTCAAGGGTGTGGAGAAATTGGAATCCTCATATATTGCTGGTTGCAGCCACTTTGGAAAACAGTTTGGCAGTTTCTCAAAAAGTTGCATATGGAGGGACCACCTAACCTAACATATTCTTGAGGTTATATATTCAAAGATAATTGCAAACATGTTCACATAAAAATGTGTGTATAAATAAATGTTCATAGCAGTTTTGTTGATAATAGCCCAAAAGTGAAAACAATTCTGTATACATCAGTCGAATAATGGATAAACAATATGCGATATATCCAAGTAATGGGAAATTATCCAGCTATAAAAAGGAATTAAGTTTTGATACATGCTACAATATAGATAAAACTGCAAAATATGCTAAATGGGAGAAGCCTAACACAGAAGGCCACATGTATGATTCCATTTATATGAAATGAACGGAATAGGTGAATACAAAGGCAGGAAGTATGTTAATTATTGCCAAGGGAAGAGAGATTAGAGAGGTTGGTTAATGGGTACAAGGTTGTTTGTTTTTTTTTGGAGATGATAAAATATTCTGAAATTAGATGTTGGTGATTGATACACAACTTTGTAAATATACTAAAAACCTTTGAATTGTACTTTGTAAAAAGATAAAGTTAATGACATGTGAATTGCCTACCAATAAAGTTCTTTAAAAATAATTCAAGGGAAGGAAGCATTCAAGAAAAATATCTAGAGGTCAAAATGTCAATTGCTATGAAAATATCAAGGTTCTATTGCATCAAGTAACACTGGCAAGAGCAGTTTCAATTGTCTGATCAGAGTACAAATTATATTGAAGAGTAAATGGGAGGTGAGAAAATATAAATGTTGAGTTTAGACAACTCTTTCAAGAATTTTTTTAATGGAAAAAGGAAGGAAATATAGCAATAACTTGAAGAAGAAAGATGAAATTAAGTTTGAGGTATAGTTTTGTTTTCATTTTTGTCTTTATTTTGGCAGGAGAGACTCATGCATGATTCAATACTGATAAAGAAAGCCAGTAGAGTAGGATAGCAGGAGTGAAAAGAAAACACCTAGACTTAAATCCCTGAGAAGTCAGGTTTGATGTTTGATAAGGGTAGAGTGTTTATAATAACCACTTTGGAAAAAAGAAGAAAGATAAGTAAGAAATGAAACTTATTGGGTAACCTTGGGTCTCATAAAGGCTAGAGGTTTTAAATTTATGGTGGCATACATTTATTAATTAATTCACATTACTATTTTCTGAGTAGCTCCATGGTCCTAACAATAGCATACTGAGTGATATGCCTTTTATGAGTGTCTCTGAGTTGATAAAAATTAGAAGGGTGAAGTGACTAGAGGTCGCCATAAGACCAAATATTATAAAAAGAACTGTGATTGCATACTTACTCACTAGCATCTGCTAAATGTTATGGGTGATATTATCCTCTCAACAACAGCTATTATTTCTAAAAGAAAAAAAGCAGAAGTTTAGAGAGATTAATAAACTTGCTCATGTTCGCTCATTTTGAACAGGGAAGAATTACTAGTAAGCCTAGAGTCTCTGAATCCAGAGTATTTGCTGTAACTATTGGGCTGCTTTGTAGCTACAAGTATTGTATAAGTAGCTAAGTGAAAGGACAGGAGTTGTAGGTATTAGATTGCAATGTTTAAATTTAAGAAATCAGACAAAAAATTTCAGTTGATGACAGAAGAACAAGGTCTGTCCTTGGGATGTGGGTGGTAGAACTAGAATAGTGGGAAATAAAATAATGGAAATAAAGGAATGTTTGATTCCCCTTTTGAATATATTGTCAACCTGCATGCTCAACTTTCTAGTAATAAAGGCAAAACTTGGAATGGAGAGGAAGACTATAAATTAGGTCATGAAGTTTTTAAAACATGAAAGATGTAAAAGGAAGTTGGTGGAGGATAGTGATGCTGAGCAGATAAACATGCCACAAGATGGTGGGTGAGTAATGGTTCAGAAGAAGCAGTTGGAACCATATCCCAAGGTTGAGATTCCTGAAGTTTAAGAAAATTAACAGACTTTACTGAAGAGAAGAGGAAGGAAGGGACTCTTTTCAGAACTGAGTTAGGGTTCAGTTTAGTTAAAGAATTTACCAGGCAACCAAAAAATACTCAGGAGTACTTGGAGGTCTGGAATAAAACCATTTATTTTCAGATGTTTCCCATGTACTAGTAGAGTGACTCAGGGAGTCAGTTCTCCAAATCCTGAGCAAATCAATATGGAGGAGGCTTTCTCTTTATACCCTTTGGTTTATTTGTCCCCAATATATGGATCAGACTTCTAGACCTTCTGTCGGTTTTGCAAAAAGCCCTGTATGTTGAGATGGGAGACGTGAGACCACACCTAAAGGCCTAGCCTGGCACCAGCGTTGATAACCCCCTCTGGGGTTGTGTATTGTTCATGGTTTATGACCTCTGTAAAATGTGAGTATTTAGGTAAATAGGTATTATAAGACCAGATAATTAAGGAAGGGGCAGAGACTTGATTATAGGCTAATAAGAATGTGCATTAGAGATACTGACTAACTAGATATAGAATCAGACTGCTGGTCTCCCCCTCAACCTCCTTAAAAAAATCTTATTTTCCTCATTTGTTTAAGGCAGTGGGCCTTGACTTTTTTTTTCCTTTGAAAGGTATTCGAGAATTTGATTAAAATCTACAGACTTGTTCCCAGGAAACTGCATATATGAGTAAACACACATATACACAAAAATTATATACAATGTATTCTATTGAATGGAAAATTGATCTCTTTTCAGGGATAGAATGTAAAATCAATTTCTACAAATAATTGCACCTTTCGATATTGCCTTTTCATGAATACAACAAATGGTCATTTCCTTAAAAATTGACATAATTCCAAGTTATGCAGACTAGAAAAGTAAATCTTAATGGGCTTTGATGCAAACCTTAAGGAAAAAATAGTTTATTCACACACACACACAAAAGAGATAAAGAAAGAAAGGAAGGAAGGGATAAAAAGAGGCAGGGAAGAAAGGCAGAGGGGGAGTGAAAAAAGGAAGGAATATAATGGACTTTGATGTGTAAAACACTTGTCCAAGGGTTGCTTAAACATTTATCTTCATTTTGATGTCAAGAAATATGGGACACCCCGATTTCAGAAAGTGGAATCAACTTTCTCATAGTTCACTTTGTCACATGAAGGTGGCCTTGTGTAAGGAATTATAGATATCATGGAATTCTCAATGTTGAGTAGTTAAACTCATGTAACATCATTTTGTGATTTTCAAATCAAAGAAGCTATCATTGAGAAAGACTAATACTCAGATACTATCAGTATCAGCAAGAAAATTATAATGAATTCATGTTTTGATTCTAAATTCACCTGAGTAACTGTAATGTTTAAAAAAGACCTTTTAATTTCCAGGTATCTGCAGCTTTCTCCTTATAGAGACATTCAAGCATTGCCATTCTTAATTTTAGACTGTAGAAACACTTTATTAACAATACCTTTTTAATTGTATTGATTTGAGAGAGATAAAGATTCACTTATTTATGCATTCATTGGTTGACTGGGGATCAAATCCACAATCTTGGCATATTGGTATGATGTATTAACCAACGGAGTCACCTGTTCAGAGCTATTAACATTACATTTATATAGTGCTTTACATTCAACATTCTCTTCAAAAGTGAGCAGTGTGACCAGAAATCTACATACTCTTGTAGTGATGGATCTTGAGTTTGAGTAAAAAAAAAAACAATGTATCACATTAATGTGGCCAACATAGCTCCCAAATATGGCAAATCATGAATAAACTCTGTTCTGAAAGTGTTCTTGGAGTTATTTTTTCTCTTTTTTTTCCTTCTCAAAATAAGGTGAAATATTTGTTCTAATGTAAATCAGGTGCTTCAAAACTTACCCTGTAGAAAATCAGAAAACTCTGGTGCAAAGTAAGTAATTTTATATTCTGCTCTCATTTCTTGATGAAACCTCAGAAAAACAGGTTAATTATGTTTAATTTCTGATGAAGTTATGACTTTCTCAGTGGAAAACAGGATTTGATGTTAATATATACTGATAGATATAGCAATGAGTCACATAGATGTATGGAACTTTTTTCTTCAATAAGCTGTCAAAAATATTAAGCACCCTTCAGTATAATCTTTTTCACTTTGCTTCCCTTGCTTAGATCATTCTTTTTGTAGATATCTGTATAGATCACTCACAACTTTCTTCAGATCACTGCTCAAATGTTATCTTCTTATCTTCTCTTTTCATAAAATGTCAATGAGCCCTCCCTCAGTAGCTAATACCCCTACAATTGTACTTTATTTTCTTCACTAGCATATGACAATGTATGCTTTTTTATTTGTTGCTTCTCTTCTACAAGGCTCTATATTCCACAAGGCCTGATCTGTAGTAGTCTTGTTCACTTCTGTTATCCCCAGGCCTGGAAGAGTGTTAGGCAATGACATTGTAAATGTGTTGAAAAATGTTCCATCTATGCAGATACCTGAATGTTGTTTAAGAATCTCTGGAAAAGGAAAGTTTCTGTTTTTCCCAGTTGGCCTTCACTGTTACCTCCTAATTACTGCTTGAGGCTTCTTATGAACACTCCTGGCTTTCCATCACCACTCTGTAAGGTGCTGTCTTCTCCACAGATTATTTTGTCTCCAACATTATTAGAGCCTATGTATTTCCTTTTCTAAGGCTATACTAATTTGCTTTGCTAAATATCTGATGCTTTTACAAGAGGTTTCATAAAAGTAGAAAATGATTTTGTAAGAGTAGAAAAAGAAAACTTGGCACACAGCTCATTTGTCATTATCTGTCTCAGGGGACTCTTGACTGACTTCTTCCCTTGACTCTGGCCTTCCCACTGGTTGGTACAATCTGTAATCTGTTCATCCTTAGATCGGAGCCTTTTCTCCTACCTCCTCTCTTTTCTGAGCCTCAACTACACTATGAATCCCAATATTAAAAAACAAAACAAAAGATAACTCATTTTTTCTGACTATATGGGTGACAAGTTAACATCATTTAGCATTAAAAAACACCAACTCAACAAACAGACTTCTTCATTACCTTACGTTACTTGTGAGTACAGTATAAATTAACTCCAAAAACTTTAGTTTTCCATAAACAAAGTGATAATTTGTTTTTTCTCTACCTTGATAGAGCTTTCCTTTCAACATATCTTTCTCCCAGATTTTCCAAATAGTTGTAGTTTGAAAAACAATCTCAGTGATTTATCTCTCTCTTTGTCTTACAATACAGGGATTGCCTTGTCTGAGTGTAAAATTGAAGGTAGGGAGGAGTAACACCAAAGGAACAAAAAGGATTGAAGTAATGGTTGTGGTTATGAAAAGAAATGTGCAGGTTTGAGAAATATTTAAGGGGTTCAATTCATAGGAACTGGGAATTAAGTAGATGTAGAGTGAAGGGTGAATGAGTTTGAGGAATCAAGGATGACTCTTGATTTCTGCCTCAATAAATTTTTAGCAATATTCCAATCTTTCCAATTCAAGTGTTTTTAGAAAAACCACACCAAAACATACATACACACACATACACACACCAGTCCACAAATTCAAAGGAAACCTTATATTTGCAAGATTCATGCTTCCCTTCATAGAAACCTCTCAACATAAAAAAGATTGCGGCTTCTGTGCCCCAGTTCAAAGATAAAAGTAAAACTAGATTATATGAAAGCATCCTTATAATTTATTTCCTTTGAAGTTTTCTGCAAATTTATGTTGAAAGTAAACAATGATAGTTATTTTTAATCAAAAGGCAAAGACATTCATTTAATTATTGTCAATAGGAAATAATTCTAGACATTGTAATATGGTTTTGATGATTTGATTGCATGTTACTTGATCAGACACACAAGGCAACCTAGACCTTTTGTTGTAAGAGATATCCATACAATACAATAGTTTTAACAAAGACATATTTTAAAATAACAGGAACAATTTAAGCATTAATCTTTTTATTTATTTATTTATTTTTATTTTTTTATTAAATCTTTATTATTCAGATTATTACATTTGTCTCTCTTTTTTTCCCCTCCATAGCTTCCCTCCACCCGGCTCCCACCCCTCCCTCTACCCTTACCTCCTCTCCATTGATGAGTCCATAGGTATATGATTTTTGTCCAGTCACTCCCTGTACACCTCTCCCCTCTTTCCCCCTGAGAATTATCAGTCCACTCCCTTTCTGTGCTCCTGATTCTATTATATTCACCAGTTTATTCTGTTGATCAAATTTTTAATTCACTTAATTTTTAGATTCACTTGTTGATAGATATTTGTTGTTCATAATTTTTTTCTTCCTCTCCTATAAGAATACCTTTCAGCATTTCATATAATACCGGTTTGCAGTTGATGAACTCCTTTAGCTTTTTCTTATCTGTGAAGCTCTTTATCTTCCCTTCATTTCTTCTTCCTCTCCTATAAGAATACCTTTCAGCATTTCATATAATACCGGTTTGCAGTTGATGAACTCCTTTAGCTTTTTCTTATCTGTGAAGCTCTTTATCTTCCCTTCATTTCTGAATTATAGCTTTGTTGGATAGAGTATTCTTGGTTGTAGATTCTTGCTATTCTTCACGTTGAATGTTGAGTATTTTTTGCCACTCCCATCTGGCCTGCATCGTTTCTGTTGAGAAATCAGCTGACAATTGTATGGGTGCACCCTTGTAGGTAATGAATTGTTTTTCTCTTGCTCTTTTAATATTCTCTCTTTGTCTTTTGGTCTTGGTATTTTAATTATGATGTGTCTTGGTGTGGTCTTCTTTGGATTCCTTTTATATGGGGTTCTGTGTGCTTCCTGGACTTGCAAGTCTATTTCTTTTACCAGATTGGGAAGTTTTCAGTCATTATTTCTTTAAGTAGGTTTTCAGTATCTTGTTCTCTCTCTTCTTCTGGCACCCCCACAATTCTGATGTTGGTCTGCTTGAGGCTGTCCCCGAGGCTCCTTACATTAACTTCACATTTTTGGATTCTTTTCTCTTCTTGCTTTTCCAGTTGAGTGTTTTCTGATTCTTTGTATTTCAAATCTTTGACTTGATTCTTGCCTTCCGCCAGTCTGCTCTTAGGTCTCTGTATAATAATTTTATTTCAGTCAGTGTTTGTTTAATTTCTATTTGGTCCTTTATCATCTCTAGTTGGTCCTTTTCCATCTCTAGTTGGATCTTTTGCATCTCTAGTTGGTCCTTTTTCATCCCCTCTTGGGACTCGCTAAAATTTATCCATCTTTTCTAGCATATTCTTGAAAAACCTTATAAGCGTGGTTTTGAACTCTATATCCAGTCATATGTTTTCCTCCATTTCTTTTGTTTGTGATCCCTTCCCTTGTCTCGGCATTTTCACTATGTTGGGAGAACTTCTGTGTTGGATTCAGCCTTATGATACCAGATTTGAAAAACTGCAGAAGACTCTCTGTTGAGCTTGGGATGGGTGGAGTCTCAGGGCTTAAGGGACCACCTTGCCTTCCAGTTGGCTCTGCCCTCCACGGCCCCTGAGTCTCACGTGACTGGGTAATGGATGGAGTGGTCCCTGTGAGCACATGCTCTCTCCCAGTGCCTCTAGACTGCTGCCTTTCCAGCTCCCCTGTGCTCCGGGACCACATGAGTCTGGGTCCCCAGGGTTTTGCTCGAAACTGGGGCCTAGTGGAGTCAGAAGTGGCACAGCTGGAAGAGACTGTCTCCCGCACACTCCCAAAAGCCAGCAACACAATCAGCAGTAGGTCCTCTACAGGAAATACCTTGCATGCCACCAGACTTCTGATCTTTTGCAACTCCCCTAAACCTCCGTGCACATCTCCCCCTTCACAGTCCAATCTCCCACCATATGAGTTTCAGCTGGATCTGGGGTTCAGTGTCATAGGGCAAGGAGTTCAGTGCCTTTGAGAGTCTCCATCTCCCTCCTACCAGAGAAAGCCAGTCAGGTTCGCTGTCACCCGCTCTCTCCATGTGAGCGTCACCGTACCTCAGCTTTTTACAGCTCCTCTGGGTCTCTGTGAGCCCCTCTCTTTCCTTATAGTTGTAAATTTTCACTCCGCCAACTTTCCTGTGGTTCTGGATGATGTCTGTTCTGTCTTTTAGTTGTAGTTTTGAAATTGTTGTGTGAGGCAGCAGTGTAGGTGTTTACCTATGCCGCCATCTTGGATTCTTCTAAACATTAATCTTTTTAATTATATCTTTGACCTCTTGAAATACAGTTTATAGAACTCATATCAGAACCTCTAAGTTCTAACCATGTGGAAGATAGATTGTTCAGGAAGAGTTTGAAGATACAAGGGTTAATCAGAATGAAATTCCAGGGAACACGGTTGAAAGATTTGGGAGAAAAAGGAACAGTTGACACGGGTTGTGGGGAACAATTATTCAGCATATGGTGATCAAAAGACTGGATAAACAAAAAGACCTAATTTGGTCACTAACAAAGATGACTTGATGGGAAAATGCATGCTTCTCAGAAGATATCAAGGAGTTGGTTTGGTTGCAACTTCAAAGAAACTCTAGATTTTTTGTGGATGGAAAACTTTGGCCCTGCAGAAGTAAGCAAGGTTCCATATTGATTACTTGGAAACCTGGGAACAGCTAACACGTCTTGGAAGCATTTCAGAATTGTCTGATGCTTATTTTTAAATGTTTCACTTTGACCTCAGTATCCTCTTACAAGGAAATTTAAAGAAAGTATACTGGTCCTTGTCTTCATCTGGAAACAAGAAAAATGGGTACCTGAAGAGACAATCTACAGAATTTCCCTTTCATATCTGTTACCAAAGTGCTTTATTGGATGCATGTCACTTTTTAAATTTTTATTTATTTTTTAATATATATTTTATTGATTTTTTTTTTTTTACAGAGGGGAAGGGAGAAGGAGAGAGAGTTAGAAACATTGATCAGCTGCCTCTTGCACGGAGTTGTGCCCGAAGCCAAGGTACATGCCCTTGACCGGAATTGAACCTGAGACCTTTTAGTCTGCAGGCCTATGCTCTATCCACAGAGCCAAACCGATCAGGGAGTCACTTTTTTTTTTAATTCTCTTTTTATCCAAGCTTCTGGAAGTGATTACACCTGGTTTGTCAAAAGGATCTAGACATTTTCTTATCTCTTTTATATAGATGACAGACATTTCTTATCTTATTTCATATAATGACACTCAATTATTATGTTGTTCTGCTTTTATGCTGTTGCTCCCTCTTTCTTTCCTTATATACTTATCATAATTTAAGAAGTTCATATTTACAAATTTGATTATTATCTCTCAGTAAGTTATAGTTGTCAAGGGAACAGGAATAATGCTAATTCTATTTCCTCTTATATCCCTAGTACCTAAACCAGTACCTAGCATAGGTAATTATACAATAAAATCTTTTTGATTAATTAAATATATGCTCAAATAAATGTTTTGCCATTTTTTCTATATTTCTTTACATAATTTCTATGAAAAAATCTTTTTACCCAGCTGTTGTGGCTCAGTGGTTGAGTGTTGACCCATGAACAGGGAGGATATGGTTCAATTTCTGGCTGGGGTACATGTCTGGGTTTTGGGCTCATGGGAGCGCATACAGGAGGCAGTTGATCAATGATTCTCTCCTATCATTGATATTTCTATCCCTATCTCCCTCTCTCCTCCTCTCTCTGAAATCAATAAAATATATTTAAATTTTTTTATTTCAATCTGTCTTTATGGAAGAATTTAACTGGAGAATATGACCATCTCTACAAAGAACAATTTGTGCAAGATGGTGAACAGTACATGTGTATGCATTTTATAAATTAAACATATCTTTAAAGTATTCATTATTACAATTGGATATTTACATTGTCTGATTCTTACTGATATTGTACAATTTTCTTTTTGGTGAAATAACTAAACTTGTATCCTTTATTGATGAAAAAAAGTCATGTGTTGTTAGATCTTGGTTTTATTTCTGGCTTTACATATGACTTTGGGTAAGTCATAAGCTATGAGTTTAAGAAGCCTCATGAGCTGTAAAATGAAGAAAACTTACATGACTGTATTTTCCCCCATCAGAATGTTATGAGGATGAAGTGAGATAAAACTTTTACTGAAAACTTTAATGTATAAAAACCGCACACTATATATATAAAATTATTTCTTTTGATCTTGCTGTACAAATGGTTAATATTTAAATGATAATGTGTGACTATTTAAACATGATAAAAATGGTGATGATAACTATTGGCATTTTAAATGTACTAAGCATTTGATTATGGTGGCTTTGTAGTATAACTTGAAATCTAGTATTGTGATTCCTCCAACTTTGTTCTTCTTTCTTAAGATTGCTGCAGTATTCAGGTCCTTTTTGGTTCCATATACATTTTTGGAGTATTTGTTCTACGTTTGTGAAATATGCTGCTGATATTTTAATAAGAATTACATTTAATCTGTAGATTCTCTTGGGAAGTATGGACATTCTAATGATATTGGTTCTACCAATTCATGAACACAGTATATTCTTCTATTTGTTTATATCTTCTACTAGTATCTCTCTTTTCAATGTCCTGTAGTTTTCTAGTGCTGGCACAAGAACAGGCATATAGATCAATAGAACAGGACAGATCCCAGAAATTGACCCAGGCCATTATGCTCAATTAACATTTGACAAAGAAGGAAAGAACATACAATGGGGTGAGGATAGTCTCTTCAATAAATGATGCTGGAAAAACTGGACAGATATATGAAAAAAAAGAAAAGAAACTAGACCACCAACTTAAACTATACAGAAGAATAAATTCAAAATGGATAAAAGATTTAAATATAAGTCATAAAACCATAAAAACATCCTAGAAGAAACCATAATAAGCAGCAAAACCTCAGACATATCTCCTAGTAAAATGTTTACAGCTACATCTCCTAGGGCAGTGGTTGGCAAACTCATTAGTCAATAGAACGGCAAACTGTGGCTCGCGAGCCACAGTTTGCCAACCACTATTCGATCAAAGAAAACTAAAAAGAAAATAAAAAAATGGGACCATATCAAAATAAAAACCTTCCGCACAACAAAAGAAACCATCAATAAAATAAAAAAGAGAGCCCACTGTATGGGAGAACATATTTAGCAATGATACATTTAATAAAGAATTAATATCCAAAATATATAAGGAATTCATACAGAAAAAAAGATAAACAATCCAATTTAAAAATGGGCAAAGGACCTAAATAGACACTTCTCTAAAGAGGACATACAGATGGCCAGGAGACATTAAAAATACTCCAAGTAATTGATCATCAGATATATGTAAAATAAAAGGACAATGAAGTATCACCTAACATCTGTTGGAATGGCTACTATCAGCAAATAACAAGGATGTGAAGAAATAGGAACCCTAGTACACTGCTGGTGGGAATGCCGACTGGTACAGCCATTATGAAAAATAGTATAGACTTTCCCCAAAATATTAAATATGAAACTGCCATTTGACCCAGTGATCCCACTTCTAGGAATATATCCTAAGAAACCCAAAATGCCAATCAGAAAGGATGTATGCACTCTATGTTCATTGTAACACAATTTACAATAGATAATATCTGGAAACAGTCCAAGTGCCAATCAGTAGTTGAGTGGATTAAAAATTAAAAAGCTGTGGTACATTTATACCATGGAATACTATGCAGTAGTAAAAAAGAAGAATGTCTTACCCTTTAAGGCAGCATGGAGGGACCTGGAGAGTATCATTCTAAGTGAAACAAGTCAGTCAGAAAAAGACAAGTATCACATGAACTCATTGATTTGTGGAATCTAAGTAACAAAATAAACTGATGAACAGAGTGGATCCAGAGACATGGAAATATTGAACTGAATGTGAAATCTCAGAGGGAAGATGGGTAGGTGGAAGATAATCAATCAAGGATCTCAAATGCATATATGCATGATTCATGGACACAGACAATAGGCAGTGAGGTCCTGAGGCGGGGGGCTGGGTGCAGGCTGGCAGAGGTCAGTGGGGTAAAATGGGACACATGTAATACTTTCAACAATAAAGAATGATTTAAAATAATAAAATATGCCGAAACCAGTTTGGCTCAGTGGATAGAGCATCGGCCTTCGGACTGAAAGGTTCCAGGTTCGATTTCAGTCAAGGGCATGTATACTGGTTGCGGGCACATCCCCAGTAGGGGGTGTGCAGGTGGTGGCTGATCAATGTCTCTCTCTCATCGATGTTTCTAACTCTCTATCCCTCTCCCTTCCTCTCTGTAAAAAATCAATAAAATATATTTTAAAAATAATAAAATATACTAAACATTGAGGTATATGCTTCCCATATACTTTCTTATTTAATTTTTACAAAAACCTGTTAGTTATTTTTTCCATTTCTACTTCCACTCTTATTCTGTCTTGAACACACTCCCTGAAATAAGGTGCTATACCCATTACTCCATTGAATCTTTTCTTCTCAGAGTCACCAATGGCCTCTACATTGACAATGTAATAGTCAATTCTATCCTCATCCCACTCAACCCCTCTGTAGTATACAGCAGTAAATCGTCCCCTTTCTCCTGAAGCACATTATTTGCTTGACTCTAAGAAACTATCCCATAATTTTTCTGCATTTTCCTCATCTTCTTTACTTCTAAATATTAGAGACCCCAAGAAGTCAGACCCAGGACTACTTTTCTGTTTTAATACACTCCTATAGGAATCTTAACTCTATCCTCAAACCTGAATATATTTATTCTCTGATAATATCCAAATTTTAAATCCATTATTGACTTATCTCCTCAATGCATACCTTTATATATGATGGTCTATTGAATATTCTACCATGAATGGCTAAAGATTAACTAAATTTTTATAGTTTCCTCCTTCTTTTAACTGTTTCTTACTGTCTCCATTCACCAAGCTACTTCAACCCAAAACTTTGAAATCATTCTTACATTTCTTCTCACAATTCACATTCAATCTGTAAGAAGTTATGTTGACTACTTTCAAATGCATCTAACTATTAGCTGATACCAAGTGTCATCTTTCTATTTTAAGCCACCAGCAGCTCTTGCCTGCACTATTGTAAATGCCTTTGCTTGGTTGTCCTGTATCTACTCCTGGTTCCCTTAAGGCATATGGCATATAAATTCCCCTATAGATTAATCCCTGGTTATCTTTTAAATTCAACTCATAAGTCACTGAGCATCAGGCTCACAGATCTTCATGATTTTTCTCAAATTTATCAGAGTATCCCAGATTGGGATGTTTGCATTTGCTATACTCTCTACTTAGAAAGTGCTTCCCCAAATATTCACCTAGATCACTGACTTATGTCCTAAAGGTCTCTGCTCAAACATCATCTTCTGAAAGTACCTATCAGCTCCCAATCTTGTTTGCTCAATATTAGCTTATCCAGATTGTTTTCCTTGGAATAACTACTGATATATGAAATGACATTTTAACTAATTGTAAGTTTTATGAGAGTAGTTCAGTGTAGTATCCTTATTGTTGAAAACAATGCTTGGCATATGGTATTGTAAAATAAAATCATTTTTGTTTTTTATTTTGGGAGAACTTTCTATAGTCGATCTGACTTCTCTTCAATAGGAAAGATAACTGAGACTCAGAGTACTCAAGTCACTGTCAAAATCACATAATTAGTAAATGATGCAGTTGGAATTTGAATACCAATCTAAGAGTAAATACTTTTCACCACTATGCCCTACTGCTTCCTTTTGTATACTATACTGTCTTCACTCAATTTATAATTATCTTGGAAATTCAGGATCCCCAAATTTCCAAAACATTTTGTTATAATTTTTAAAATGTTTGTATGTGTGCTCACAATTTGGTATTTGTTGCTTTTCTAGGATTTAAGGTCCACACACATTCACACTCAACAGCTTATGTTTCAGCTTCCCTAAAGGGAGATTTAAAGAGGAAAAAAACACTTTCCAAAACACATCGATGCAAAAGATTGTTAAAAACTATCAATGACACATTGGATGAATCTACAGATCCTAAGAATTTCAGACTATAAAGTGAAAGTGATATAGCCAGGTGACTTTTATCTCTTTAATCCCATGTTCAAGTTTCACATAGGCCTGAAGCAATACTTAAACCATAACACCATTACAAGAGGAGCTATTGACTTCAGCGTTAGAGAAGACCTAATGCCAGTTACCGAAGTCAGGTTTACTGATTTTTAACATGAAAAAGATTTCTCAAAGAGGAGATCTGACAGTTGTCTTTTAAAGATGCTTTCAAGAAATGCTAAATTTTCTCCTCTGTTAGCCATTACACAGTTTCCATTTTGTTTAATTTACAAAAAAATCTTGAATATAGAAGTCAAAGCATGCAAGGTTTTAAATATGTGGATTTGTTTTTAGGTAGTGAGAGGCAGAGAGAGATTAATTTGTATTTTTCCACCTTTACTTCACTGCAACCCTCTGCTGCAGTTTTCACTTTTGTGGCTCTATGATATTGATATGTTATGGATTCTTTCCCTACCTCTGCTCAACTCCTTGCTGTTTCCATTCTTGGCTACTCTCCTCTTGATTTCAAATAATTATTGTGCCCCAGAATTGGGCCCTCAGTTCACAACTCATCTCACTTGCTATATTCTTTGAATTATCTTATCCAGTCTTATGGTTTCAGATATGATGATTACCTGTAGATGCCTAGTCTAGGTCTCTAATTCAGGTCTGTGCCCTGAGCTTCAGACTTAAATAGTCATCTACTAGCTGGGCATAACTACAGAAATATTTCACAAACACTCTGTTTAGCATGTTCTCTCTAAATTGGCTTATTTTTCTTAGTTAATAGGTGGCAGCACCATCCTCCCAGTTGCTCAAGATAGAATTTGTGTTCATGTATAATTTTGCAGTCTCTCATCTCCATGAAATGCTCAATTGATCACCAAGTTCTGATAACTCTACTACTAAAAATAGTTTCAAATAATCATTTTCATGAATATTTACTGTCACTGTCATTATCTTTCATCAGAATAGCTGTTTTCACCTCCCAAAAGGTCATTAGGACAAAATAACTTACAAGTTAACAATGACTCTGAGAGTGCTCCTGCCTGTCTCTGTCTCTGTTTCTCTTTGTTTTCATCACCTTTCACTGGACACTTAAGCATCACAAAGCTGTCTGTGATTGTCTATATCTAACAGATTGATTTTTCACTTCTCTGCCTTTGCCCTTCTGTTTTCTCTGTATGGAATGGCCTTTCTATAATTTCAGAAAGTTTTTATTAAACCTTACTGTTCCCTCCCTAAGGACCCCCTCCCACAATCCTCCAATATAATTTTTCTTGTTGCTTTCTATAGTTATTCTTCCATATTGTTTTATAGTTATCAAATTATCTTTACCTCTGTAGATCTTCTGTATACAACTAAACTCTTTGTGTCAAAGACATAGTGAATACTCCATACATATTTGTTGAGTGAATGTCTGTGTTAGCTATCTCACTGAATTGGTAGCAATATACCTATACTTTACTAAAAGGGATTTTTAAAATAATTATCTCTTGAAACAGTTAAATTTTTATGTGATTTACAAATGGTAGTTAACCTTGGGTTATGAGCTATCAAACTATATGATGATATACACTTCTTACGATTTAGATAGTAATGTATGGCCAATGGGATTACATTCCTGGTAGGAAAGTGGGATGTTGGATCCTCGGCCAGCACACTTTGATCAAATATCATTGCTTCAACAGGTGTCCTTAAAGCTATGAGTTATTTCTGGGAAAGTGTGGTTTAAAAAATCTCCAGCAACAAAAAGCATATACATGCTTTAAATTTTTTACACTAAACCTACCATTTTAAAATCATAAAATTGCAAAACAGATACATGAAGAATACCTTTTGATATTATAAACATTTTTAGCTTTACTAAAGGTTCATTAAAATTTATTTAAGTAGTGAGGTCTCAGTGAATAAAAAAACATGCGATTAAGAAACTATTCATGCAACCTTTTAGGAACAGATAGGAAATATCAGAAGATACCTATTTAGATTGATAAATATACATTTCCTTATTAGTCTTTTTATTACTATATGAATATACATTCAATATACCTTTTCACCATTGTTTAAATGTGATCACATTTATGATAAATCTATAATAATAAAAGCATAGTATGCCAATTAGACCAGATAGCTGAACAACTTTCTGGACAAAGCCATGGTAGCAGGTGCTGAAGCAGAGGTGTCAGGGGCCACCAGGTAGGGAGGCAAGCAGTTAGTGGCAATCAGGTAGGCAGGCAGACTGGTTAGGGGTGATCAGGCAGGCAAGCAGAGTGGTTAGGGGCGATCAGGCAGGCAGATAAGTAGTTAGGAGCATCAGACAGGCAGGCAGAGTGGTTAGGGTCAATTAGGCAGGTAGGCAAGTGGTAAGGAGTGATCAGGCAGGTAGGCAGAGAGGTTAAGGGCAATGAGGCAGGCAGGCAGGCTAGAGGTTAAAAGCCAGCAGTCCTGGATTGCAAGAGGGTGCAGGCTGAGCTGAGGGCCCCCTTTTTTGCATGAATTTCATGCACCAGGCCTCTAGAGTTATATATTTGTATGTATTATGTATTACATTCATGTAAAAAGTAATAAGCTTTTTAAAATATTATTGTTCTGATATTTATAAAATACTCTGTCAATGTTAAAAACAACTTTAAGTAATAGATGTATTGAGGCATATGCAATATGTGCAATACTTGTGAACATCATTAATGTGTATTATAAAAGAAAATTATTGGAGTTTATAGTATGTTTTGTCATTGACCAGTTTTAACCCCAAACTCAAGAAGTTTCCTGGTTATTTTCTTTGTCAAAAAAATCTCTCTCACTATGACTGAAGGACATCTCTACAATTGTAAAAGTGTCATAGGATGTCACACTTGACTCAGGTGGATCAACAGTCATTCTTCTTCTCATTTATACTCATTTTAATGATAAGGAACTGAACCCGACAACATCATTGTGATGCTCAATCTGCAGACAGAGAGCTGCTGTTTATCCCTACCTCACTGGAGATATTAGCATTAATGAGCTGCCTCCTGCACTGCCTGGTGCCAGCTACAGGTCACATTGTTGTAGAGGCAGGCATCTCTTGGGTGGGCCATACCTTCTCTATTTCCCAAACAACAGCTGGCCCAAATATTTCACACTATTAACATCAATGTGAACCTAATGCCAGCTACCTGTGTAGCAAACTCAGGACTGGAATCATGGCATCACTAGCAGAACCCATGCATGTTACCAAGGAGTTACATATGGCAGAGGAACAAAAGAAGCCACAAGACTTCCCCTTTTCCATATCTAGTCAACTAACACTGTTGCCCCATTATTGCAAAGCAAGATGAAGAAATTCCGGGCTACCAACACTGCTTTTGGAGCATGACTTTCTTTTCTAATAATTATGTACCTGCTGTGCAACAGCTAGAGCTTATTCATTACAACAATTACTTTGATTTTTCAGTTATATACGTTCTTTGAGATTCACTAATATTAATATGTATGTGTTAAAGAGGGAGAAAAGGAAAACGGCCTTTTCTCTGTTCTTGGGAAAGAAATTAAGGTCTCAGAGCAAATATAACCCTGAAGAATAGCTCTTAACAGAAAAATGTATTATT
>PVJN01031279.1:0-24988 GCA_004026805.1 Lasiurus borealis
TATAAATTGCTGTGACATTTTTTGGTGCACATTGTATTTAAAAATCTATTACAGATCCTTTTCCTTCCAATTCTAGGACTGTGAGAAACTGATGCTTGGTCAAGCTTAAGAAAAATTTACGGCTCGAAGATTCAAGTTCATTTGGGATTAATAAACAGCAGCAGGAAGCAAGACAGAGCTCAACGAGCATGTGTTCCAGAGTCAGACAGACGTTTTCTGTTCTGTTCTCACGTATAACAGTGAACGAATGAGCCTCTTTGAACCTCAGTTTCAATTTCTGTAAAACGGATAATATCACCCATTTCCCAGAGCTGTTGTGAGAATTAAATGCAATCATGTGGTTCTCAATCATGTGGTTCTGGTGCACAACAAGGCTAGTTCTCCCCCCATCTCCTGCATATTTATCTCATAATCATGTGCTCAGCAGTCTCAGTTGTCTGGAATGTGGCTAAGACCTTAAAAAGAAGCTAAAATCTAAGTAGAAAGGGAGATATTATGAAGTCCACTGATTAAAATAGCTTATAGAGATATATTTGGTTTTTAATAGGATTGGAATGAACTGATCTCTGGTACTCTGATCACACAACTGAGGAAGCCCTATCCTGGGTGAAGAGAAGGGAAGTGAGCTACTTGAGGGGGCTCTATGGCAGAAACAACTAGTGACTCAATAGCGCCACACTGAGGGAAGAAGCAGTAAACCTATACAGGACCCAATAAAGGAAAAGTGTAGAATCATTTGGGGCAGGAGGGAAGGGTCCTATAGCCTTACTGCCTTACTTCCCTGAAACTAGCTTCATATTATAGCATACTATGCAATTGTGGGTATTCCTTCTGAATGACCTTGGCTCATAAAAATAAAGATTTTATTATGTCTGTATGATGTATTTGAGAAGATAGGCATGTAAAGCACTTCATAACTTCCATCCAACATAGTTAAAGTGAAAAAAAATATTTTTAACTTAACATGTGAGCTTTGATAATTGGACAATTCATCTACATGGAGATGTTCCTTTCCCTATTGCCATATTTCTGGACAGTGGTCATAAAAAGATGCGAGAACTCTGTCAAGTACTTTTCCTCGACATCACCTCCCTGTGGTATGTTGAGAAGGTAGTCATTGTTCCATTTCACAGATGTGGAAACTGAGGCCTCCTGAGATTATGTCCATGGTAGAGCTGGGATTCCAGCTCAGTTCCTCTGAATCCAAAGCTCATGTCTTTTCCACTACAACATGTTCCTTCCCAGATGCAAGCATCTTGAATATGAACATGCAGAATATATTACAGGTAAGGGTTTGCATCCTAAATCCTGAACTAAAACGACATAACAAAAATTAACACTCCATCAATACATCTCTAATCCTATATCTTATGAAATAAAATCATTAAATGGACTTGCCTGATACTTACTCATAAAACGTTGTCCATCCATTTTCATTGCTTTTAGTTGCCAGAAGGCCAGAGTTGCCATGGTATGTCATCATGGCCAACTCATGTCCTTGTGTGGTCACACTTCTGAGTGCACTGTTGGTGCCCATAGTCATCCAGTACACCTGGCCATCTGGGCCCACCAGCCAGAGAGGCATACCAGTAGAGTCTCGGCTGATGTCTATCCTGTTGCCATTGTTGTCTGTGATAAATGTGATGTCGTCATCTCCAGTGTAGGTGAAGTTATAGAGGTAATCTCCTGTGGGAAGGCTTTGGGTGTATAGATGCTTGCCACTGGTATCAAACAGGTAGAGCTCCTGGTCAATTGGTGAAGACAGCTCATACATGTTCTGGGTGTTGAGGAAAGGCTTGTTCTTCCTGATAAACCGAATTCGGATATTCCCAAGGTCAGCCACGTAGAGTTCCCCGTCAGCACATACAGCTAAGGAAGATGGGGTATTCAGCTTTGCATCCTTGGCATAACCATCATCTCCAGAGAAACAATCACAGTTGGCATCATTTTTACAGTCACAGCCACTGGGAGCCCCAGCCACTAGCGAGATCTCTCCGCTAGTGGTGACCTGCCTGATTCGGTTGATCTTTTTCTCATCAGTCTCAGCGATATACAGGACACCATTGTGAGAGACAGCCAAGGCGGTGGCTGACTCCAGGGTTGCATGGATGGCCACCTTGCTCAGCAAAAAGTGGTCGATGCCAGGGACTTGGCAGTGCATGGGCCTCCCGGCAACAATGCGTACCTGGTGGTTTTCAGAGATTTGCAGAACCACGTTGTTGTCGAGGACATAGAGGGAGTTGTCCATTGGGTTGATGGCTAAGTCTGTGGGCCACTCCAAGCGAACCTGACAATGGAGACACCAACATTCAAATGCCTGGCAAAGTACCCACCCCATATTCTATATGGTCCCAAGTGCCTTCACATGCTCGGTCCTCACAGCAGCCTTTCATCCACAATGGATGTCAGGCCCCTATTAGAATGAAATCATGCAAGACATCTGATGACTTCTATTAGAATGACAAAACATGAAGAACAATTTTTTTTTTTAAAAAAGCAAAGAAACAAAAAAGCAGGCAAGAGACAGACTTTGGAGTCAGACAGGCCTGGGTTCATATCCAAGCCCGACCACTTATAATCTTGGGCAGGTCCTTTGCCTCCATGAGTCTCAATATTCACATTTGTAAAATGGGAATGACCACAGGGCAGAGAGCCTGGCCCATTGTAAGTGCTCAGAGGATGGCTGCTAATGCTATGGAGGTGGGAGGGGAAGACTGATAGTCTGAAGTAGGTGTGGCCCAGAGGCTTAAGAGAAACACTTTATGAACTGTTGATATGATTTTTGTATGAAAGATGACTTCTCAATTCTTGGATTAACATGTGGCTAGATGCTGGGGATATAAAGATAGAATAACCACAGACCCTCTCTGACGTGGTTCCAGACCAGTGATTTTCAAATTTGGCCACCCATTCAAATTACCTGCAGTGATTTTAGAAAGTACTGGTGTTCAAATCCCACCCCTGGTCAATGAAGTCAGATCCCTGGTTGTAGGGCTTGGGCCCTGGAAGCATTTCAAATGCTTCCAGGGTGATTCTAACATGGGGCAGGAAATGACCACCGGATCCTGTCTCCTCCTTGTGTGATCACTGGATCAGTAGCACTGGCCTCACCTGGGAGCTAGTCAGAAATGCAGAACTGCAGGCCTCATCCAAGCCTCCTGCTTCAGAAACTGTATTTGAACAACATCTCTGGGAGACTCCCATGCACACTGAAGTGTGTGAAGCCCTGCTCTAGATAATGGTGTTTAGGGCCTTCGAGAACAGGTGCTCCCAGCAATGGAAAGTAGGGGTTCAGAGGTCCTGGGCCCCATGTCGGAGCCTCTTCTGAGCCAGGCTGGGAAGCTGGCAGGGACCATGCTGAGTCAGCAGGTGGGCACACAGGGAAAGCCGCTGGCAGGTGTGGGTGAAGTGAGGAACATTTTGTTGAGTGATGGAGGCTGCATGGTTGGGTTTATTGCATGGGGAGGAGCTGGCATGAAGCTGTGTTCCCAAGGGGTCCAGCCACACTGCACAGGGGCTGGAAGTGCTGACAAGTGCTGCCTTTAGTTGATTTTCTTATTCAATCTCTAGGGACTCATCACCTTGGTTTCCCAGTCGAGTTCCCTACAAAACGTTGGCATTCGGTCTAATTTGGGCTTATTTAAACAAGTATATACCTTTAGATAAGAAATTTCTCTCCCAGAAACAGAATCATGTACACCATTGTCTATAAGGGTAATTATCATACCCACTTAAAATAATGGTGAAAAACCGGAACCACTTCAAATGCCCAACAACAGAGGATGGGCTAAAGAAGTTATGGTACATTTAGTTCACCCATAAAATAAAATAGTCTGTGTAGCTGTTATAACGGATGTTACAGCTCAATATTTAATGACATCAGAAACTGTTCACCAGGTATTATGTGGAAAGAACAGGTTACAGAACTATAAGTACAGTGTGATCCCAACTGGAGGACAATACAGTAAATTAGATGGATTATAGATAGAGAGGAGATAAAAAGCTTGAGGGATATACCCCAAGATGGTAACCATATTGAGATTAGATGCAATTTTAACTTTCTTCTTTGCCATTACTAACTTTGTATATTTCCTACAATGTCTATGTGACAGTTTACAAATATGAAGAGAAACCCTGGTAAAATTACTTACACAGATGTGGCCACCTTCATCTACCCCAGTAGCTGAGGGCCCTTCTCAGGATGGGGCAGGCCCTTTCTCATTTCTTCCAAGCATGATCCCCAGGCCCTGCTTCCTAAGATCTTCCTGCTCCCATGTTTCTAGCCTGGGTCCCTCTGTCCTCACAGGACAGGGAGCCTGAGGCAGGGCAGCGCTGATGCCAGGCGGCTGCCTTCACGCCTCCCAGTGCTCTCTGGAGCACAGAGGCCCACAGCCTTCAGCTGCATCAAGAACACAGTTTACTTTAAAGTGACAGGGGAATTTTCAATTTCCTAAAACCCATTTCTTGTCAACACTAGCTGCTAAATATTTTATGCCCTCTGGTCCTGTGGCACCTTGGGGACCTGCTTGCCCAGGCCTTTCTGCCTGTCATTATGATTAAAAGATAGCTCCCTGATGAGTGGGTGGGGAGGGCCCCAGCAGGGAAAGGGGGAGGAGGAGGGAGCTGAAGGAAGGGTGAGTGGTTCCTGCTTTCTCCTTTACAGCCCTGTGTGCAGAGGACCTAGAAAGGAAGCTGCGCTGGTGGAGCCAGTCCTGGCTGTCCCAGTGCCCGGGTGATGTCCTGGACCCGACCAAGTGCCCATGCTTCTCTGACCTCGCCTCCCTATTAGTGACTATCATGCTGAGGCTTCATTTCCCATAACCCACATGGAGGGAGGGGCCTTCATATGGTGGCCCCTCCAGCTCCCACGTTCTGTGGTCCTGAGGGGGCACGGGGCCTCTCTCCTGTCCTCCCCAGCTGCTGTGCCCTTATAGAAGACTTTGAGGGTCTGTCTTGTTGCAGAATTATTTGCTTCAAAAGCTGGATTGTCAAATGAATGAACAAATAAATGACTGCAAAGGGCATAGATAAAGTGAGGGATTTGGGGCCAGGACACCTTGCATCCTCTCTCGGGTCCACAATTCCTACAGGTGTGATCTTACTCAAGTTACTTAAATACTTTGAACTGCTTTCCCTCTATGTAAATGCAGGTAATAAATATTACATAAAGTGAGTGTGGGAATCAAACAAGACAACGTACAAGGCAGCCCTTAACAAATTATTAAGGGAATGAATAGTTACAGCCTATTACTAGCTGGCTGGCACTGTGCTAGGTAAATTGATGTACATGATTTGATTAGAAACAATTCATTTTCACATCCCTGATGGAGCCTCGCCCAGGGCTCTCCATTTATAACTGCATCTTCTGTCACCAAGCCTCAGTGTCCTGATCTGTAAAATGGGCTCGATAATAGCTCTTGGGATTATTTTGACAGCTAAACAGGAAAAGTGGAGCAGTACTCATCTCTGTGTTGCCATTTCTAAATGTGTGTGAAACAGAATAGGTTCTCAGGAAATCATTTTGGACCCCTAAGTCCAGAGTTATCCTCTGTGTTCGTGGTGGCTGCAGCAGCTGAGCTGAGAACCTATTGTTCCTGTTGTTCCTTCCACACTCTCTGCCTACCTCTAGGTTCTCCTGGGGTGCGGTCTTCGTCTCCTCCTGGAGCAGCTGGTCTGAGTTCCCTGGTTCTGCTCTTTGCTCTCTTGCCCCTGAGCTATGTTCTTAGCTCTCTGGCTTCCCACCCCCTACTCCCCATGGACGGTAAAGTAGCTGGGTGTTTATAACAGAGGAGGTTCTGAGAACGGAAGCCAGTCCCCCCTGCCTATAAGCGCATATAAAAATACATGTCTGTGTCTGGAGAGTTTGGCCAAAAGAGTTCCACGCTTAGGTTCCACGCTCAGGGTAGGGAGTACCAGGGACATAAAGATTTCTTGTTCAGGATTTCTGAATCACAGTGTGGGTTTCCCCCCTCTGCTATATGACAGTTGTCCTCCAAGCCTTTGCTCTGGCTGCTTGGCAGTGCTTCTCTCTAAAGTGAAATTATTTCCCCATGTGTGGATTGAACATTTTTGGCATCCGGTGCTGGCTGGTGGAGGGTCCGTTCTAAGAATTGAAAATACTTGCACACACATCCTCAGTCTGTGGCAGCTTCCTGACTGGGTAATCCGGGCGGGCGCACGAATGGGAGAGGAAAACTGCAGCCAGCAAGGGAAGCTCGCCAAACTGGGAAGACGAGCGGCAGAGAACAGACTCCATCCGGGAGTGTGGCAATCACAGCAGCTGGCGCAGAGGGACATCATATCTGCATCCAACAGGGATATGATGTGGGCGTGGGGACCCGCGCAGCAGCTCTGGGGCTCTGGGAAAGGGGTGTGTGACACACGTCTGTAACCGAGGTAGGCATGAGCCATGAGGCCTCCCAGCCTCTGCCACCTGCTGGGCACCAGGGAGCGGGTCCCCGGGCAGGGGAATAGGGCCTGTGTGCAGGCTCTCCTAGCAGTGAGGGGGTTTAACAAGCTAAGTGTGGCTATTGGTGACACCAATTTGCAATTAAAGGTAACTCCAGTCTCCTGTTTCCTTGGTTTTGCTCATGTTGGCAAAGTGGATGCTCACCGATAAAGCAGTGGCCAGGCCCTGACAAAGGACCTAGTAATAAAGGACACATTCCCTTACCAAGTCATTGCAGGACAAATTATAGACATGCTGAATAGCTGTCACTTGTGTCTTCCTCTGGTTTACGCTAAGTTCCTGGTGCCACCTGTGAAGGTCCAAACTCTTCTTCACCAATTGACCCTAAATCATGCTTCCAGTTTCAACTCCTGCTACTATTTCCTTACAAGAACCCTATGCTCAGGCATTCAATTTCCCAGTGCTCACTGAATGTCTGAGCCCATGAACGTATTTGTACCTTCACACATGCTGTGCCCTTTGTATGAAATGTCTGCATTCTCCCTTGACACCCAGCAAATCCCTATCCAACCTTCAACACCTGGCACAAATGTCCCCTCCTTTGAGAAAGTAGGTACTAAGACTTCTGTTGATTGATCATCTCTGAAGTGCCAAGCAGTGATAGGAGCCTCACGGCCATTATTTTCTGTGTTCTTAAAGCAATTCTGCCTGGCTGATGTCCATTTCACAGATGTAAAAAATGAGGCTCAAAGGACCTCAGAAACTTGTTTAAAGTTACTCAGCTGGTGAGTGGCAAAGCCAGGATTCAATCAGTCAATCAATCAGTTAATAAATCACCAAATGCTGGTTGTGTTCCTACTGTGTATCAGGCAATCCCGGTTTAGTGGAGGAAAGGATGGATGGAATTCCTGTCCTTCTGTTTGGAAGAGAACAGACAATGTGTAAGTAGTTGTGTTTCCAAAGAGGGAAGTCAGGTGGCCCTGGATTTAAATTCACAGTGTGACTCTCTGCTGCCTTTGAGGCTTCCTGGGACAGCTGCCTTCTGTCACCACTTGTTACCCCTGATGGTGAACTCCCAGGGCAAGAAGCTGTGCCCTACTCACCTCGGTGTCCCGAGTGTTATGCACAGACCCAGCTCCAAGAGTGTGCTCTTAAAAGGCTTGTGTGGTGTAAAGACCAATGGCCAGTGGGCTGCCATTTGAGAGGTTGGGCATGCAGATCCAGGGCCCTAGCAGACACAGCTTTCTCCTTACCTGAGAAATATCCATGACAGAATCACAGCTGAGGGGCCGGGCTGAGGTCAGATCATTGGAGCCCAGGAGGGTGGAGATGACCCCATTCTGGTCGATGCGTCTGATCATGGTGCCATCCACGAAGTAAATCAGCCCCGACTTGTCCACTGTGATGCCTGGGGCAGAGAACACTCAGGGTTAGAGGTGGTTACAAGCTATCTACTCATGGAGCAGGCGGGATGACAGAGAACCTCCCCTCCATGATTTGATTGGCTCTTCCGCACATCATTCATTCCTCTTTTAAATAGGAGGAAAGCCGAAACCGGTTTGGCTCCGTGGAGAGAGCATTGGTCTTCGGTCTGAAAGGTCCCAGGTTCGATTCTGGTCAAGGGCATGTATCCTTGCTCATCCCCTGTAGGGGGCGCAGGAGGCGGATGATTGATATCTCTCTCCCGTTGATGTTTCTAACTCTCTATCCCTTTCCCTTCCTCTCTGTAAAAAATTAATAAAATATATTAAAAAAATAAAATAAAAATGAGGAGATAGGCCAGAGGTGAGGAGTGGCTTGTTCAGAGTAGGGATCTTGAGATTCCTCTCCATCTTGCTGCCTCTGGGATTTTTACCTACCACCTGCAAATACTGAACTTACCCCTTCTGGGGCTTGTTAAACACCAAACGTAGCAGTAAGGAGGATCTTTTTTCAATATCAAAACTTTATTTAAATTAACCTATATATTAAGACCTGTAATTAAATTATACTAATCATATCTCCTTTTTGGTAATAATTTTTCTTTTATTCCAAGATAATCATCTTTTACATTTTTCTAATACTGTTCTAGTTTCATTGGTCATCCTTCGGGTTTGTGTAGAGAATATTGGTGCCAAAAAAAGGCACATTGAAGACAGGAGTCAAAATTATGATTAAAAATTATTTGCTCCATTTGCTAGACTCTTCCACCCTGCTGACTTCTTCCCTGACCAGCGGTGTGACCTTGGGCTAGTCACTGGAGAGCTCTAGATTTATATCTCAGCTTTTCAAGGAAGGGATTGTTCTAAATCTATATTTCCCACTCTTGGATGTATGTGCAAAACCCCCAGGAATTTGCTAAGATGCACCCCCAGGCAGCTGTCAGAAAATGTCAGTGGAGCCTGTGTTTTTGACAAGCACCTTGGGTAGTACAAATAAAAGTTTGAAAACTTCTCTAGTCAGTCAGTACTTCTTAACCAATGATGTGCAGCAGAATTACCTGGAGAGTTTTTTCGACATATACCTACTTGGCCTCACTCCGGGAAATACAGGGGGTGGTGGGGACAAGGACCAAGGCCTGTTTAGAAAACATTCATGGCTGATATTGACTTCCACCTCAGGTCCAGAATCCCTGGCGTTAGGCATACCCCTCCTAAATGGAGGATGGCTCAGGGTGCTGAGGCTGAGCCATAGGCGAGACATGCCTTGATGCCCCTAGGGAATGACAGAAGCCTGAGAGGGTTCATGATGAAATAAAAGAAATTCTATGTTATGTTTTGTTCTGCTCAGTTTTCTCTGGGGAAGGAACTGAAAGAAGGAGTCTGAGAAGCTTCACAGCGGTGGCTACACTTGAAGTATCAAGCTTTCCAGTGGTATAGCCTTGGGTGAGTCAGTCCCCTTCCAAGTCTCAGTTTCCTCATCCATAAAATGGGGATAAACACCTAGCTTGTAATCATTAGCCCCCCATAATTATTAGTGACTTTTAATTATGAGAAGCTGACCAGCACGTTGTGAGTTTTAAGGCCTTTGCTCTCAGGGGTCCACATGTCTATGACAGGTCAGATGGTGGTTTTATTGTTTTTTAAAATATATTTTATTGATTTTTTTTTTTTTTTTTTTTTTTTTTTACAGAGAGGAAAGGAGAGGGATAGAGAGTTAGAAACATCGAAGAGAGAGAAACATTGATCAGCTGCCTCCTGTATATCCTCCATTGGGGATTTGATCGAAAGCAAGTTACATGGCCTTGACCAGAATTGAACCTGGGACTCTTGAGTCCTAGGCCTATGCTCTATCCACTGAGCCAAACCGGTTAGAGCCAGATAGTGGTTTTAGATACTAAGGGCTTCTGAGAGAGCCAAGCCAACAGGAGCAGTAGTTCCTTCCTCCTCCTCCTGGGCTGATCAGGGATGGCGAGTGATTTCACACCGAGGTCCAGGCAGCCTTAAGGCAGGATGCTTGTCTTCGGGTCCCTGCCTAGAATGTAAATTAATTACATTCTTTAAGTACTGAGACAGAGTTTTCTTATCTGCCTGGCTATGCTGTCTCTCCTTCAATCTGCTAGGACTGATGAGTGCTGCATGAACAATTGGGTTTCTTGTTTACAAAGTTGGCTGCACAGGCTAATAGAGTAATCTGTCCTCTAATTAATTACTTCATTTTGTCTTCTTTTGTTGTGCTAAATAGATGAACAGCTTTTCTTCTCCCTGTTACAGAATGTCTGCATATTGTGGCACCCTTGTCATTTCTATCCAGGTTAATCTCAGCCTTTTGGGCAATTTCACTGTCACTATATCTGTGTGTAGTATGTATGTGTATGTTTAGGATGGAGAACACATGTATGTAGAGCAGGGATTTTCAACAGGTGTGCTGCAAGAATTTTTAAAACATGCAATACCCAACTATTTAGTCAGGGGCACTGACTTCTTTTCCCTTAGATTGCCAAATGAAAAAATGACCACAGCCACCATAACAACAGCTGATTGTAAATAAAATTATATCTATTTTTTTGTCAGATTGGCAAAAAAATACTACATTTTTTGGTGTGCAGAAGAATTTTAGTAATTAGTTTATGTGTGCCATGAGATGAAAAGGTTAAAAATCACTGATGTAGAGCAACTGAAAAAGTCTCGGAGAGAGTAAAAAATCTCAGAAAAACAATGGACACAGACACTGGGGTGGTGGGGATTTGCTTGGGTTGGGAATGGCTGGGGGGTGGGTGGGTAGGATGTCAATTGGAATAGAAAGAGACATATGTAAAACTTTAGACAATAAAAAAGTTAATTTAAAAAATCTCAAGAAAAAATTCTGGTTTTAATTCATAGACTAAAATTTGCAACTGAAAGGGCCTCATGGATCCTTTGGCCCAATCTTCTCATTTACCAGCGGGGACCCTGAGGTCCAGGGGAGTGGCAGAGCAAAACCACAATGCAGGGTCCCTATGGGTAAGCTCTTTCCACCCTATGCTACACTTTTAATATTAGGAAATAATATTTAGGAGGAAGATTAACCACAGATATTTATCTCACAGAGTTCCCACTTGACCACTGCAGGCATGTGGTAGAGATATAAGATACCATATAATCTGATATATGATATGATGGGATGTCATATAACAAATACAATATAGTATAATAATTATAATAGGAATCCCCATTTATGGGATGTTTATTATGTGACTGATACCATTGTACTAAGATTAATATTCCTGATAATATTTAATGTGTTCTACAACTCTATAGTATCTCTCTACTTCATAGATGAGGGAAATGAAGCTCAGAGAGGTTAAGCAACTCACCCAAAGTCACTAGGCTAGTTAGTGGCAATGAGCAAATTTGAATACAGGATTGTCTGATTTCACTAGCATCTAACAGCTTTGATTTGAACCAGGAGCTGAAATCTGGCACTATTTAATAATATATCATGCATGACATTTTTATAGGTTATCACATGCACTATATTAATTTTGACTCTCAGAATGATCATAGGGGGTGGATACAGAAGGTATTATTACCACTGTTTTATTGATAAGGACCCTGAGGCTTAGACCCTATAGGTCACTGGCTTTAAGGTGAATGATGGGTATTTGTTGTTAATGTTGGCTTCTCCTCCAAATAGCTTTCCTTCCTAGTCTCCTAGGCACAGGGGCTCTGGGCTTTGAACTCCCACACAGAGTTCTTTCTCCTTGTGTCTCAGGAAGCACTTTTGCCCTCTCCCATGTCAGAATATTCACATTCAAGTCTTTTTTTCCCCTGCTACAATAAACTTACCTGTGCAGCCACAAGGCACTGCAGACTCCGTATGCATCCTCAGTAAATAATTGATGAATAAGTGAATGAAAAATTGTAATTGTGGGTATGAAGAGGCCCAACTTTTTGTGGGACTCAAATGAAAATTTAGTTAACTCATCCTATAGCAGATGAACATAATGATACACTGCAATGGGATTTTATAAAATAATAGTGTGAGAGACAGCACACATGTTCAAGTAAATGATGGACCATTCACTTGCTGGAACACCATACAGCCATTAAAAATCAGTACAAAGACTAATGGCATGGAGAATGCTCATTTTTTATCAGTTAGGATAAAAGGTAGGTCACTAAAGGTTTGTTTAATGTGATTTCACTTTATTTTTGGTGAGTATTACATGTACCCACATACTTAGAAAAAAGGCTAAAAGGAGAGATAGGAAATGTTAACTGAGAATTTTTCGGGGAGGGGTAGAATTATGATAATGTCAACTTTTCTCTACAGAGCTCATGGTATTTTCTAAAAATTTCCCAATAATAAACATCTATTTCTTTGGGAAAAGGGAAACACCCCAATACACGTTAACTGAAAATGATGGAAAAACAAAGCCTTACCCCTAGGATTGGTAAGTGTGGCTTCAGTGGCCTTCCCACCATCCCCGCAGCGGGTGTCATCAAAGGGGAGGCATTGGTCACCTGTCCCGGCGACGACCTCGGAGTTCTTGACGAGGTCCTTTACCACCGTGGTGGACTTGATCTTGAAGACACGCCGGCTGTTGGTGTCAGAGAGGAAGACAGCCCCACTCATGGGGTCTGTCGTCAGGTAGTATTTGTGCGCTGGACTGTGACTGGAAGACAAGGACATGCCAGTTGGTGAGCACCTTCTCCTTTCCTGTTAGGTAGCCAGAGGCATACAGCTTAAATCCAAGCAACAATATCATATGCGGATGATGTACCCATTTTGGGGAAGAGTTCCCCAATTTGTATGACTCCATATATGGTGGGTCTAACTCTCTCTTCCACCCAACTATTAATGCCAATGATTGTCAGGCCCAGCCTCAGCCCCGTGCCATCCCATATCAGATGCTCAATACATGTTTTCTTAAAAGGATTATCCATGAGGCTTACCATAGGTGGCCTGTAAATCCAAGCCAGAAACACAAAAGAGCGTGACTTTAAAACCACTTAAAAGGTTGGACAGTGGGAGGGAAGAGATCAACCAAAGAACTTGTATGGACACAGACAATAGGGTGGTGGAGGCCTAGGGCAGAGGGCGGGGTGGGCTAGAAAGGGTCAATGGGGGAAAAAAGTGACATATGTAATACTTTCAACAATAAAGACTCAATAAAAAAAAAAAAAGAGGAGTTGAACATACGAACTCTTCTTCCACAGAATTTTCACAGCAGCCATAAGCCTTCCTGGGACTGTCTGATAAGACCCTGCCAGATTTCTCTCTCTCCCAGTCAGCATCCACATGTTTTTCACTTGACACACATATTCTACTTATCAGGAGCCCAGGAGTCTCCCTCTTGCAGGCAGATATAAATGAGTTGCAGGACTAGTAGTAATTGGCAGCCACATCCAATGGAAAATAAGCACAGGAGTGGTGCTCATGATGATCCCACTCCTGGAGACCAGCCGTGAAGATTAGGCTGTGCTAATAGGAAAGTGAGGTCAGACCTTGGAAGCACCCAGGCATCACAGAGACAAGGCACTGCCTCTGGGCACAGGGTAGGAAAATGCACCTCTTGGAGTCTGCTCCACATGGGTTTGAGGTCTAGCTCTGTTAGTTCCAGATTCTCAAACTTGAGCAAATTAGTTGGCCTCCTGAAACTCAAGTTTTCTTCATCTACAGAATGGGGATTTTAACAGCTACCTGGCCAGTATATTGTGAAAATTATATAAAATCATATGTGACAGATCTTTAACATCATGGCACCTTGTAGGTACTCCATATCAGAACTGTTGTTTGATGACTAGTAATCATGTCTGTTTTTGTACTTGGAAGAGGACTAGGGCAGCGGTCACCAACCTTTCATACTTCATGAACCACCAGTGGTCTGCAGATCACCAGTTGGCGATTGCTGGACTAAACTGTAGGTATTTCTTATTAAGCTTGACTTTTACTATCACAGGGTACTGCTTTACAATTTCATTGAAGTCTAGGCCACATTGGAGTTGGGCTCATAACTCCTGGGTAGCTGTAACAGCCTGAGAATTTTCAGGCCCTCAAACTGCATCTCAGTATTGATAGCACCCTCTAAGTCTCTGGAAAGTCTTAAGTCAAAGGTATTTGTCTATTTAGGCTGGATGGCCTTGGCACTGACCAGAGGCATGTACTTTAGTTGCAGGCTCAGTCCCCAACCCTGGTTGGAGTGTGTGGGGGAGGCAACTAATTGATGTGTCTCTCTCACATGAATGTTTTTCTCTCTCTGTCTCTCCCCTCTCACCTCCAAAAATCAATGGAAAAATATCATTGGGTGAGGGTTAACAATAAATAAGTAAATAAATAAATAAAGCCCAATAAATGGCAGATGGTCTTCATGAGAAACCTCCAGAATATTTATGTTATTGTATAATGGAAAAGCCAAGAATGGCAGACTTAATATTGTCCTATCTGTTCTATTTCCTGGGGCAGTTAAGGACTCTGTTAGAATTAACAGAATACGTATAGGTTGGATTAATGGAGGTGAGTTCAAATGTATGTCTAAACAACAGGCTTCAAACATTCCTCCATGACCTTAGGGAAGAGATCTGAAGGAGATAAGGATCCGTGTTTCCTGATGAGGTCCAGGGAAGAAGATGCCCAAAGGATTGGGGCTCCTGGACTGTGTATGCTCAGTGTGGTAGGCTGGTGGCATGTGGAGGCTGAAAAGGCCGAAGGCAGAGAAGAGACTGCTCTGGGTAGCACCCACTCAGGCCAAGAGCACCAGCCTGAGATAAAGGCTATTCCTGGGAACAGTGGAGACAGTAATGGATAAAAAGGACAAGATTTTAGAATTTCTTTAATCTACTTCTGACATTTACTGATGAGGACATGAATGCCCAGAAGAGGAAGAGGTTGGTCAGTACCCAGGTGCCAGTGAGAATCAGAGCTAGAACCCAGGTCTTCTCACTCTGTTTTGACTTTAGAAAACCAAAAGGCAGAAGAAAAATCCTTTATTCCCTCCCCCTCTGGTTCACTTTAGAAACAGTTCTTAGCACCTGAGTAAGAATGAGTTGCAAGAAGCCAGGAAACTGGCTTTGAAATCATACCATGGATCTATCTATCTATCAAAAGATAACTAAAGATCAGAAACAAAAGACACTCAAACCACAACTCTCTCAATTAAAGATGCTGAGATTAAAACCAGAAAAAGCCAGCTGCCCAGCCCATGGTCATATGATGAAAGCATGGAAAAGCTGGACAAGCAACCTGGCTTCTTGACTCTTCCCAGCTAGGCCCCTCTACACCGCAGCTGTGTCCCAGGCAGTCACTGCCATTGAGTGAAGGTTTTAAATGTTAAATGCTAGATTTTCAATGAAGATCTTCATATGAAATGCACTTTTGTGTTTACTATAAATGTGAACTTGAGGACACATATCCATACATAGTTCAGTATTATCCATACAAAGATCACTGAAAATCTGGTTTAGATTTCAGTGTCAGAAAAAAATATTCCTCCTCTGAGAAGTGAACAGATTTTCCCATTTCTGATAATGCAAACCATGAAAATTATTATGTTTCCCTGTTTATTCTGGCTGGCAGGAGGTTCAGACTCTAATTTGATATATGACCACATATATGTGTTTCCTCCTTTTTCTTTTGTTCCCAAATTCTATTTAATTTACTTTACTGCCTGTGTGTTTGGTTGTTAAGAGGACTGAAAGATTGAATTTCTTTTTGGGAAAGATGGAGACATTATCATCATCATATAATTGTTATGATGATGTTAAAAATAAATTATTGTTATTACTATCTAATGTTAATATATTATTATTATTATTATCATTTCTAGAACTCCTTTCTGTGCCTGGCACAATGCTAGATACTTTACAAACATCCTCTGTAACTCTTAAAATAATCTCCATGGGAGATTTTATTAACCTCAAGTTAGAAGCTAAAGCCCAAAGAGGCAAAATAATTTTTTCAAGGTCACACAAGGTCACTTTCAAGTTTTGTCATCTGTAAATTAGATATACCATGAGTACTTAATTCAAAGGATGATTTGGGGATGAACTGCTTTACTCCATGTAAATCATTTAACCCTTCTCTGCTACACACTAAGAAGCTCTATATGCATTTAACATTTATGATTATTACATTAATACTATAATCTCACTCTATAGATATGTATATCATCATTATTGGATTTGGGATTGGTCTGCCTCTATCTAACATTCTAAGACTTTCTTTCATTCCATCTTAGTATTCCCCCATGTGTCACTGTGATCTGAGTCATGTGTGGGTGACTGAGAGCCCCTCTGCAGAGATGCCAGTCACAGCCCCATCTGCCCATGGCAACTTTCAAGTCACCCACACGTGTATGAAGGTGGGGGACTCCGAGGTCACTGTCACCTGGGAGTCAGACGAGTACTGCAGTGACCGGAGCCAATGGCAGGCAGATATTTCTCTCTGTTGGTCTGATGAGACCCAATTCTGTCTGCTATGGTGTCATTTGAGCCTACATGACAAGTCTACTCTGTGACAAAGTTTCTATTTGGGGATTGCTCTCTTTGGGTCTGTTAGACCTGGAAATCCTCTCCCACTCTGTCCTTGCTGGCGAGCCTTCCATCAAGCCGAGGCACCTGGAAGATCCGAGCCCTGTCTTCTTCCAGGGCCTTTGCCCAATCCAGATGTTATCAGGACTTCCTACTGTGACCATTCAAGTCACCCAACCCAGTGAGGATGATGTCCTCCTTTATTCTAAGAACAGGCAGACTGTGGTGTTCAAATTGCTATGCCAAGGTTAACATTTTCCCGATCACTGCAGTCTGATTACCAAAGGAGCGGCTGCACTTTGCAGAGATTAGAGGAGCGCAGGATCTCACCACCTGTCCCCACCATTATTAACGACTTCCTCTCATTGTAACCGATTACCCGCAATCAGTTCCAGCCACACAGGGTTCATTTGCCATCGAGCCATCTGAAATTGACACATGCATCTTACCATACAACATGCAACAAGGCAGAGGAGAGACGGGAAAATTCTCCACTGGTTGGCTTACCTATGTCTGAAATCTTTATTTCTGACAGAAGACAGCAGAACAGGGAATAGAAGAAAGAATGAGGTGTTAGCAGCAGGGTTAGAAGCATTATTAGCAGCCTGAAAACTTGACAGCAATGGTACAGTACAATACTATAATAAATAAAGACTTAGCAGCCATGACACTGATATATTTCATATGGGATATTACTTGTCAGTGAGCTCACTTACAAGCAGCTACATATCATGGAAGAGGCACAGTTCCACCTGCATCGCCACGGCTGACTTCGGGGAAGCAGATGAGATTGACACATGCTGCTGTTTCTACCAGGGCTGAGCAGTCCATCCCCACCCCCCAGACAGACACCCATTCCCGGAGATATAGGTGCTCACTGCTGTGTCTCTGCCCATGGGCCTTACCGAGAGTTATTAAAACCTGCAGAACCTGCTACAGTGATCTTCATAAGAGAATACAGAATGGGAGATATGCTATAATTAGAAGGGAGACAGTAACACAGAGAAACAGACCGGGGCAAAAAGACTCAAAGAAAAGTAAATCAAGATGACAATACATGGATCCATTTATCTTTCTTTCCAAATTTCATTGACGCCTCCCTTCCTTACCCACTGTCTTCCATGATCTTCCCGAAACAGTGTGAGGGAGGCAGGGAAAATGGGATTTCTTATTTGAAAGGTTGAAAATGGAGGCCTAGAGTGGTGGGTGTTGCTCAGTGATTACAGCCTCGGCCTGAGCACTGAATGGTCACTGGTTTGATTCCCAGTCAAGGGCATGTATCTGGATTGTGGTTCGATCCCCACCCCAGTAGAAGCATGTGCAGGAGGCAAATGATTGATGTGTCTCTCTCCCATTGATGTTTCTCTCTCTTCACCTCTCTCCCTTCCACTCCCTATAAAAATCAATGGAAAAAATATCCTTGGGTGAGGATTAAGAAAAAGAAAAAAAGAAAATAAAAAAAAAGAAGGCCCAGAGAGGGTATGTGTCTTCCCCAAAGTTGTATAACTTGTCTGCCAAGGTGGACTGACCCCCTGTCCATGGCCCTTTCCATCACAGGGCATGAGGTAGAAAGACAATATTAGTAGTTGACTAAAGCACTATACTCAAGGGTTCCCTCTTCCTTGGCAGATGCCTCTACCAATCACACTCATAAAAGAGAGAAAAAAGGCAGAGAATACTCCATCGTTGGCCTAGTTCTCATTCAGCTTATTATCTGGTTTCCTATGAACCCACAGAATATGAGCTTTTAATCCTTTTCATGCAAAGACCCTCTCCTTCCTGTCCCTGTATGAGTGGGCAAATACCAATGCTCTCCTCTCGGGGCTGCCATGACTGGTGGTCAGCCACATGCACTGCAGAGTGAGATTCTCAGCAGGCACAGACCTCCAGAGAGGACCTGAGCAAGGCATTAAGCCAGAGTGGCCTTCGTGGATCCAGGGGACCAATCTTTGGTGTGGCAGAGCTGCTCGATGGCCTTCTGGGTTTGCATCCACCATTCCAGAAGCTGGACTATAGGCAGGTTTTTAAAATTCCATGGTCAACAGCACTAACTTCCTCGCAGAACTCCTAACTGGATGAATAGCAGGGGCCTCACAAAAACGAGATTGCTTTTTCCTATCTGCTCTGGAGAAAGGCTTTCCTGCCCAAGGGCTGTGCTTTTCACCTGGATCCCAGCCTAGCAGAAAGCGGCTATGAAGAACTTAGTGCAGTGTCTCCTGAAAGGGGCAGTGGAGTGCCCCTATCTGTATCCTCAGCTTCTGGTAACCCGAGAACCCACCCTAAGACTGTGCTATGGTTGTAAGGAGATCTGGCTGAGGGAGGCATGTGGAAAAGCCACACCAGGCCCTTCCCCGTTTTGTAAGAAAAGCTATGCTCTGTCATGCCTGGTCAGGATGGGGAAACAGAAGAGGATGACTCGGCTGGCTCTGTGGCACCACAGAAGCAGACAAAGTATGCCTGGTCTTAGTCCGAGGGCTTTAACTCAGTATTGGGCAGCTGAAAAAACTGCTTCTCACTCTGAATGAATGTTAAGTAACGAGGCAAAACTTGGTAACACTGGCAGGAGGGCCTTTTGGCCAGGATGCCATCCCCTGCCCTCGTTAAAAGACTCAGGTGATTGATTCCAATCAGTTTGGTGCTAGAAAGCAGTAAGAAGGTCCAGGGGCTTCCAAGGAGTTTAATTCTTGGTTGCCAGCAGCCTTCTACATCAGCTGGACACCAAGGCTATCTCCCTGTCCCAAGAGAGGTTTGCCATTGCAGTGCCTTGTGGGAATCAGCTGCTGCTTCCTCAGGGCCCTCAGCTCAGTTTAGCCTCTGAGCTGGGCAGTGAGAGGTCCCGGAGTCTGACAGGTGAGGCGCTGCCCTGCTCCTTCGCTGGGCCTGGTGGGAGAGGCCAGCTGGGCCCATAGGATGACAAAGGGACGTTATTAGGAACGCAGCATGTTATATACCTTAATTCCAGGATGTTGGTGACATTCCCGGAGGGGAAGATCCTGCGGATGTAGTTGAAATCTCCCACATAGAGGCTGCCGTCGGAGCCGCATGTCAGGGCCACAGGGGCCAGGAGCTTGTTGCCGTCAGCAAGGCCGTTGCAACTGGGGCAGGAGATGCTTCTCCGGCGCCCATTGCCCATGATGCTCCCGATGACGGGGGGCTGCTGAGACACAAACTGGTTTTCCCCATTCCCTTTGTGCAGGATGCCTGCGAAGAGACAGAGAACAAAAGCACCCTTGGAGCAGGGAGAGGTTGTCTTTTGAAGCTGACCACAGAGTTCCCATGGTGGTGGTGTGAGGAATGCAAGATCTCTGCCTGTCATTCCGGACATCTCCCAAGGCTGCCCGACCCCAGAATGAAACCCAGGACAGGCCATACTGCTCTACTGATGAGATCCTCACAACAATTTGTAAGCTAACGGGGAGGAAGGCAAGGTGGCGTACCTGAGGCCACACAGGTGATGGGTAGGAGCAGCCCTGAGTCCCGGCTCTCACATAGACTGAATTCATCTCCTACCCCTCCCTCTGGTCTCTCTTACAGCACCAATTCTCTATCACACGTGCCTGGTTTCCTCTCTTTAGGCTGATGCCATTTCAAGTACATGGACTGTGTTTATCTTTCCCTTTTCTGTATCTCCAGTGCCCAGCACAGAACTTGACACAGAGCAGGCACCAATAAATGTTTATAGAAATGCATGAGGGAGGCAGATCCACAGTTTCTTCTCACCAAGGTAGAATCAAGAGAACTGGGTGTTTATCTCATTTTGCAGCGAACAGGCCGATCCCAGTTCTTGTCAGTCACTTAACTACCCTAGCTGTCCCTGGGCCTCAGTTTTCCCAGCAAAGAGAAGAGATTGTTCTCGATGACCTGTAAATGGCATCCCATCTCCTCACTGTTTCTCCTCAGGCCCAGGTCACCCTCTAGCTCCTGGATCATTGCCACAGCCATCAAGCTGGACTCTGCCTCCTGCCTCCCCTCTTCTGCACTGCAGCCTGAGCGAGTTTTCTTTGCTATGGTCAGAGGAATCTTTGCCCAGGCTGTCACCTGTTAGCTGTGTCCTTTGTTGAAGAGATATCTTTCATTTTTATGTAGTCTGAGCAATTATTTTTCTACTTGAATGTTTGTGTGTTTTTTAGGTTTTAGGGAATCTTTCTGAGATCATAAAGATATCCTATTAATGTTAGTGTGTTATTTTTCTAATTTAGATCTTTAATCAAACTTTATTTTGTTTGCTTTGTGCAAAGTGTGAACTTCAGTTTGTTTTTCTTCATATATTGAGCCAATTTCCCCAATACCAATTTCAAAAACCCTCCACTGATAAGTGATGCTCCCTCTCTCATAAACCAAGTTCCCATGTACACATGGTGTGTGGCAGAAACCGGCAGTTACCCACGGCATCCATCCTATCCCCCCTTCCTTATTTCTGTGGTTATAAAACCTGGTGCCTGGCAGGGCACAGACTCTCTGGACTGCCTACCATCCCAGCCTGGTGTGCGGCTACACTTGGCAGGTGACTGCGTTCTGGCCAATGTTTGGAAGTGGAAGTGGCATGGCAGCTGCTGGGATGTGTCCTTATAGTGGAAAGGGCTTGCTCTTAGTTCTTTCCCCCTTATTGCTGGCTGGAAAGTGGATGTGAAGTTTGGAGCGGAAGCAATCCCCTTGGACCAAGACCTTGGGGATGGAGGCTTGAGTAGGAAAGGAACCTGCCAAGTGCTAAACCAGCCCTGGCGCCTCTAACTCCAGACTTCCAGGTACGTGAGAAACAAACTTGTAACCTGTTTGCCATTTTGTTATTTTGGCTGTTTTTGTCACTTATGGCCAAACCTCGTCCTAATGACTACTCACAGGCCAGAGTCTGGAATCTTTGTTTTGTCCCTGGGGAACTAACTCTTCATCTGTTCCCATGCCAGCCCCACACAGTTTTAGATACAATGCCTCTCCCAGGATCGCTTAATATATGCTGTGTGCCTCTTTGTGGTTTTTATTTTGAAGATTGCCTTAGCTATTTACACATTTTTATCTTACCATACATTGTAGAACGAATGTGTCAATTTCCCCCCAAAACATGCAGTGGCTTTGATAGGCATTCATGGTATGTACAGATTAGGGCATCATTACCCAGTGAGTGGTCTCATCCTAGAACACAGAGTGAGCTACTGCCAATTCAGATCTGATTGTGGCACCTATATGCTTCACACCCTTCAGAGCACTGACAGCTGCCCAAGCCCCCAGCTTTAGCTTTTGCTCTTCCCTTTGTTTCAGCCTTTGCTCAAACCACAGTGACCCTCCTCTCCAATTACTCTTCTTTCATGATTTAGTGTTTTGGCACATCCTGTGCCTTCTCCCTACTAACTAATCCTGCTGACACTCCGAGACTCCGTTCAGAAGTTCTCTCCAAAGAGGTACCTTGCTGAACCATGAAGCTGAGTGACGTGTCCTTCGTCTATGCCCCAGTGTCCTTGCTCCCTCTGTAATGGCACTCACTGTCCCTGCTGGAAGTGTTGGCTTCTGACCAGAGTAAATTCTTGAGGCCTTTTTATTCTGCTTCCCCAGAGCCCAGCAGTGAGAAGCACAGAGCAGGAACCCCAGGGACACTCATAGACTAATCCTCCAGACAGATGGATCCCATAGGAGCCGTGGAATCTGAAGTGTGTGTTTCTTGTCTCGCAGGGCATGAAGGACATCACACCAAGACTGGGCTCTGGGGGTTTTATCCGTCTACTCACCACTTTGGATGTTGAGGGCATGGTGCTTGTCCAGGCTCCATCCTCCCAGCCTGGAAGCGTCGATTTCATAGCCCTGCAGCACAGCTGTTCTTTTCTCCCACAGGATCAGATCAGGGCAGGATTCGTACTCATAACCCACGGAGACTGCAGGCAACAAAAGGCACACAATGCACAGTGAGCAAGGCCTCTTCTTTAGCTTTAGATCTGCACACAAGGCCCCTGCCTATCTTTTGTAGGAAAGGAAAAAAAGATCACATTTCTAAGTGGAACCACGTCTATTTGCATAACCAACACAGGGATGCTGGGCCTTAATATTCCTTTTTTGAAGAGTGATCGTATGTTATTAGGAAAAATTAAATAAATGTATCAACTACTTTTTTTAAAAAAGGATCCAGGTAAATGGATTCCTTGAAAAACTCTTTAGTATGGAAAATACTTCAGGCACAAAAGTCTTCACTGTAGAATTATTTTTCTTTCTTTTTTTTGTTTTTGTTTTGTGGCATTATTTTTAATAGTGGAAAACTGGAAGTAACCTAAAGGTTCAAAAGGGGCTAGAGGTTGAGCAAACCCAAGTGTATGCCCTGGAAGAATATTATACAGCCCCTGGAAATCCTATCTAATAAAAGAGTAATATGCAAATTGATCATACCCCCACTACATCCACCAGCCACGCCCACAAGCCATGCTCACCAACTAATCAGGAGTAGAACAAATGTGTCGATTTCCCCCCAAAACATGCAGTGGCTTTGATAGGCATTCATGGTATGTACAGATTAGGGCATCATTACCTAGTGAGTGGTCTCATCCCAGAGTAATATGAAAATTAACCCAATCAAGATGTCTATGGCCATAGGGAGAGCAGGAAGGAGGCTTGGGTTGCCCCAATGATGGAGGAAGCCAAGCTTTCCACACACCCTGGCCAGCCCAGGCCTCTGCTTAAGGCTACGAAGTTTCAATTATAGAAGATAAATAAATTCCAACAGAAATGGCTGCCTCCACCAGCGAGAAGGCTTAGCTCCACTCCAGGCTACAAAGTTTCAACTGTAGAATATAAATAAATCCCAGATATCAGGGCCTCCACTTGGGTAGCTGGGGGGCATGGCTGGCCTTCAAACCACCACAGGCCCCTCACCCAGGCCACCCCACACCCTAAGGGAACCCCCACCCTGATCCAGAACACCCTTCAGGGCAAATCAGCTGGCCCCCATCTGTGAACCAGGCCTCTGGTTATCCTAGCTAATAAAAGAGTAATATGCAAATTTACCTTCACTCCAACACACAAGATGACTGCCCTCATGTGGACACAAGATGGCAACTACAAGATGGCCAACAGGGAAGGGCAGTTGGAAGGGACCAAGCCTGCAAGGGAGGGCAGTTGGGGTTGATCAAGCATGCAGGGAAGGGCAGTTAGCGGGGGACCCAGGCCAGCAGAGGAGGGAAGTTGGGGGTAACCGGGCTGCAGGGAAGGGCAATTGGGGGGGGGGGGTTCCACGCCTGTAGGAGAGAGCAGTTAGGGGGGACCAGGCCTGCAGGGGAGGGCAGTTAGGGGCAAACAGGCTGGCAGGAAAGCAGTTAGGCATCAATCAGGCTGGCAGGGGGATGGTTAGGGAGTGATAAGGCTGGCAGGCAGGAGCAATTAAGGGCAATCAGGAAGGCAGGCTGGTGAGCAGTTGGGAGCCAGCAGTCCTGGATTGTCAGAGGGATGTCTGCCCATTTAGGCCTGATCCAGTGGATGGAAGAAGCCAAGCTTTCCACACATCCAGTGGATCAGGCCCAAATGGGCAGTTAGACATCCCTTGCAGATTTCATACACTGGGCCTCTAGTTAGGGTTATAAAGACCATGGGTGACACAGGAATAATGCTAAGTTAAAAAAAAAAAACTAGTTATATTACATCTGTGTTAAGAAAAACCATACATCAAAATAATTGTTAACAAGTGGTTGTATTTGTTTAGAAGAACATATGACTTTATTGCTATTTTGTCTACTTATCCAATTTTAATTAATGTGAATCGTATTACTTTAATAAAGAAAAACCTAAAATCATTTGTAATTAATTTGTGAAATTCATTTAGGAGCCCAGCTAGGGGACTTTGAAAGCTGGAAATGGCTTTGAGGTTTCAAAACTTGAAAATCCCTGTGTTTCACAAGTCACGGTCTCCTTCGGCCACTGGGATGCAGAGTCCCCATGGCAGGCTCCCCAAAGCTGGGTTTGTGAAAAGCTCAATGACTGCTCCCTGGAAATGAACTGGTTGAGGTGGGAATGCCATTTCTTCCAAGTACATTTTTGGGCAGACACTCCTGCTCAAGACAGGAGTTTAACAATTGGGCAGCCCCTAGAGGTTCTTTTACATACCATAAAGGATGGCTGGCATACATGGCAGGAGGGGCATATAGCTGGAAAATGATCATGAGTCCCTTACACAGGCATAATGCCTCCTCTTGGTCATGTCAGAAGAGTGAACCTCAGTCCCTGTGCAGACACTTCCCTTTTTAACTGGTAGTTGGGCACTGAGTGGGCTCATTTCATCTGAGGAGGCTGTAAGGCTTCATTGTCCCTGCAGAGCCACAGAAGTAGTCTTCTTCACAGAAAGGATTGTGAACAGTGAGAGAAGGTGTCTTTGTTTCCTTGTGGGGTAGGGTAGGAAAAACTATAGGAAAGATCTGGGATAAATCCAACTTCCTTCCTTCCTTGGGAAGTCACTTCACTGTTCTGGGCTTCAACTTCCTCATTAAGAATGTGAGGACAATTTGACACAGGGGTTGGAGGGGTGGCGGAGGGTGAGGATTAACTGAGATATCATTGTACAGGGGAGCACATTGCCCAGAGTAGATGCTCAACAGATATTCTCTTATACTTCCTTCTTACTTTCCTCCTCCTCCTCCTCCTCCTCTTCCTCCTCCTCCTCCTCCTCCTCCTCCTCCTCCTC
>PVJN01031280.1:0-24987 GCA_004026805.1 Lasiurus borealis
GTAAGAAGTGGTCTACATCAAGTTTTAAGGGGACTGTTTAGAGCAATGAAGGTCAGTTTCACAATCAGACATGAGTGAATTCTAACCTCTTCTCATTGCTCCTCCATGAAGAGTATATATTATTTTTATTATTATTTGAGAATGAAAGTCTCCTGAAAGAACAGGGCATGTCTAATCTATATATGCATGAATTTTTTTTTAATAACCCAATCTCTGAAATTTGATTTCTGAGGCTAGACTGGTGGAGTTAGGTAACTGAAAGGTTCTATTTACTCAGTAGAAGGCAATGTGGAGGCTGTGACATGCCTACTCTTGAGATTGGTATGCATACATGGAGTTTAGATCTAAAGTGGCCTCAGTCCTATCATTTCTGCAGTCCTCAGAAAACCTTCAGTCATTGGCATCCTTTAGAATTGCTTGTGGTAGGATGTCACTGCAAACAACGGTGGCATCTGTCCTATCTTATAACACTTTGGGTGAGTACAGTGGTTTCATCTTCCTTACCCGGGATAGGGATTAGTGTGTGATTATCCTATGGCCACTACAAACACCCTAGTTCATTGACTTGGTGGAAGCTGATACTAAAAGAGTGTGAAATAACAGGGTGACTATAGACCTTGACCCAAAGATTCCTCTTCACATGAATCCATGCAGAAGATAATGAATTGTGAGACCATTGTAGAACAATCACACAGGTAAGGAAGGGGGGCATCCCCACAAAATAAAATAATTTCTCTCTCTTGGTCATAATTTAGAGATATGCTATCCCAAATGCACAAGAGAGTACCCCCAATGAGCTGGTTCTCTAGAGCTTTAAGCTAAGCAATTATAATTCTGTCTACTTACAGTGGAATTTTTCATAGTGCATTTTAATGGAAAGAATGGTTTCTCTGTTCACAGAGACTCTGTCAGCTACATAGAAATACGATTTGTGCAGGTGTTTATAAAACCATAGCGAGAGACTTTTGAATCAAATATGCATACATACTCTTTGGTAGTTTGAAAACATTTTATGATCCTACTGGGGAAGCAGAACTGCGTGAAAGTAATGTCTCTGTCAGCAGCCTCTCATTTTGAATGTCACCAGGAATTTAAGGCAACATGCTGTTTTTCAGTGGAGAAATGCAACAAAATAATTAAACACATTTTTCCTTAAGGAACAAGGAAAAAAAAGCTGTCTCTGATTTTGCAAGAAGGTGACCATGAAAAAATACAGTTCCTCCTAGGATGCCTACGATAACTTAGCCCAGTACACTGTCTGAAGAAAAGCAGGGAAATTCGCATGATCTCAGAGAGTGAGATAAATCCCCAGATATATTAGAAGCTCTTGTAAAGCCTTTGTGTTGAATCTAAGAAAGGAATATTGGCCAGCTGTACTACTGACCTTTAGATGAGAGAGCTATGACTTTAAAGCTCTATTTTTTGATTAGCTTACTCAGCTCCAAGAACTTGAAGCCAGACAGGAAATGTACTTCGGGAGCTGTGCAACTCAGAGACATGTGGCAGCAGAGCAGCACAGGGACTCAATGGAGTCCCCACAGTAAAGTGAATTTAGCCTCTGAGATTTGCTCATGTGGGCTATTGTAATAGCTTTCAACCCAGTCTCCTACCTCATCTCCAATCCTCTTCTCACCCACCTCCAATTGGAATAATAATAGTAAATTGCACAGTACATTATCTAGTCATAGTAAAATTCAATAAAAATTAAATTTAGAATATTCTATATTTGCCATAATCTCCTACACACACACACACACACACACACACACACACACACAAACAAAAAGCTCAGCTTTTTCCAATTGACCCATTGTTGTCATATTAAGTACAAACTCCAGCTACTTTTCAGGTTTTTCAGTCCACAGTGCCCAGTTCTTTTCTCACCCTTCCATAGAGAATTATTCCATATTACCAAACATAATTTCCTATGTTCATTTCTTGGCTTATTCTTTCTTCCGTATCTGGAATACCCGCCTCCTCATAGCACCTAGCATCCTCCTCACTCTCTCTTCCAAAGCCAGAACCCTGTGTCAAGCCCTATTGCAAGTATTACATCCACTAGGAAGTATTTTATGACACTTTTACCTGAAGGCTCTACTTGTACTTTTCTTTGAGCCTCTTAGCAATTTATGTTGTTTCAGGTTGCCTTGCATATTTAGGCAATTGCCTTATCTCACTACCAGAAAAGCGTATGATGTAATAAAAAGACCCTGATTTAAATCTCAGTCCTGCCACTGAAAAGCTGTATGAACTTGGGCAAATTATTTATTTGGGAGAATGAATGTCTGTCTTTCTCACGGAAGTTTTTTATTAAATTGCATGAGAATATACATGTGAATCAACCACTACAGTGTCTGACACATTGTGAGATCTGAGCCATAACAATAATGCTATTAATGTTTTTTCAGGTCCTTGCAAACTTTGTGTGGTTCATTTTTGTACTTCTGTACTGCAGGAGACCAAACACTGTCTCACTGATAGAAAGATGTGAGCAGGAGACCAGAAGGCTGGTCAACCTTAATTGGTCTGAAAGGTCAGAGCTAATCACTCACTGTTTAGTTGAAATATTGTTAGCTGAAGCAGCCTCTACCTGTTGGTTTCATGTTGATTTCTGTTCTTATAATGTCCTGTCTAAAGGCTACGGGTGTGTCCCAAAGCCTTAATAAAAGGGAGAAAAAGGCCAGAGCAAGGGATAGTGTTTTCCACTAGAGGAAGGTCCCCACTTGCCCTCCCCCCAATATCACCACATTAATATTTTCTAGTCTCTCTCTTCATTTGCATGCGGCCTCCTCCAGAACCAGAATCCTGAACCGGAAACCCTGAACCAAGCAGGACGTGGAAAGGGGCTCCCACGCTGTAGAGACAAACATACTGCATTTGAAGTCTATGTTGTATAAATATGATTTGAGTGGCAATGGAGGTTTCTGGCATTAGAAGGTGACAGGAAATTCATGTGAACACATCTCTGATCCCATTTTTCATCCTTTCTTTATAAATCCATTTCTATCTATTTAAATTAAAAATTAGGGATTCAGGATCTAAGTGTTTCTTTTTTTAGTGTAGAGTTGATGTATGATTGAGAAGACGCCACCTACTGGCAGACAGGCAACGCTTAAGTTAGAAAATAAATGTACACAGCTCTATGGCCCCTCAGATGTTTATTCTGTGTTCTGTTTTTCACCATCCTCCCCATCCTCCCGGCTGCAGAATGCACTCTTGCCAATACATTCCCCACATAAAGGGGTTGCTACGTCAACCCTGATTAATCTGGAGGTGAATATTCTGGGTCTGATTTGCCAGAACTGAAAACCTCAGCAGAGATTTATGTGCTCCGACAGAATGGGACTTGTTTGACCTGTTAAGGAACACCTAAACAGCTAGACCTCACCCAATCCCTCGGTGTGCCCCTTACCACCAGATTTTGGGCAAATAATTGAACCCATAAAAGCCATAATTCCTGACCTGAAAATTTTAAATCATGATAGCACCTACCCTCCAAGGACCCTTGTGAGAGTTAAATAAAATCCAGTTTAGAGAGTTTAGTGGCTGGTGTCTAATATATGCTCAAGAAATGGACCTGTTGCTGTGATAAGCAAAAGTAGGGTTTTGCTTGTTTTATTCAGTTTTCTTCAAACTTCAGTTGGCCTTGAATTTTCTGGATACCCATTCAGAACAAACAGGTTCCTAGACCAGACTCAGATATAGTCTGTTTTTGGTTGAGACACAGAATATGCACTATCAATAAGAACCTGCGTGAGTCTAGTACCCTGTCTTGTAAACAATACTATGTTTCCTAACTTCCAGCTCATGCCTTCACAAGGGGAAGGAAAGGGTAGCAGCTCTCTTGGAGGACAACACTTTTTTTATTATTATTCATATTATTTAAGAACTTAAAACCTTGGGACAGATAAACTTCTGGGAGTAACAGGAATAATAATAATAACCAACAGGCACTAACGCATTATTGCACCAAGATTGGTCAAAGAGTTTTTAATACACAATCTCTTTAATCTTCCCAACAGCCCTTTAAGGTAGACAACTCCTATTGTCATCATTTTACAGGTAGGAAAAGTGAGGAACAGAAAAAATTTATGCGACTTGCCAAAGTCACCTATCTAGAAAATGACAGAGCCCAGGAGCCACAATCTGAGTCAAGAAAAACTGGCTCAGAGCCTCTGCTCTTAAACACAAATCCACCCTTTATTAAAAGCATAGTAATAGTCACTACCAAATCAGTCACAAGGACTAAACAGCTGTTCTTCAAAATAAGGGCCAAGTTTCCTGCATGGCATTTCCATTTAATGGAGGCCTCAAGGGATCAGGTAACTAATATACCAGTCACATGATACCTTTTAATGCTTTCATTTTTCTTTATTTTTTTTTTTACTTTATTCTAAATTGGATGGTCTCAACTTCTTTTACTTTTCAGAATCCCAGTGTTCCATTTCACACACTGTTAACATTCTTTAATCTGGTGTTCATGGATAGACTTGCAATGATCTTTATACTTATCTGCATTTCTAATTTAGAATTCGAACCCTTTCTTACAAAAAGTCAAGGTTCACAGAGACTGAAGGGATGGAGAGGTCCTAGTAACCTCAAAGGCTTAGCATATTCTCTTTCTCTGCTCTTTTGCATCCCTTTATAAGGATCTCTAATTATATCAGGTATACTTGGATAATTCAGATAATCCAGCTCAGCATCCTTAATTTAATCACTTCTGCAAAGTCCCTTTTGCCTTGTAAGGTAATATATTCACAGGTTTGGAAGATGTGAACATGGACATCTTTGGGGGCCATTATTCAGCCCATCACAAGTAGAAAGTAGAGAGAAATTTCTCAATGATACATTCTTCTTTCCAGTTTCATTGAAAAATAATTGACATACATAATGTATACATTTAAAGTGGACAGCTTGGTGGTTTGATTTACATATATTGTGAATGATTACCAAAATAGGTTCAACTAAAACCTATTTTCTCATATAAGTATAACAAAAATAAAAGAAAGATAAAAGAAAAAATGTTTTCCCTTGCAATGAGAACGCATAGGATTTACTCTCTTTACAATGTTTCTATGTATCATACAGACACATTAGTTATTCTTAATTGAACTTTTTGGAGCCACACAGAACAAGTCTAGTCTGTGTTCTAACTAACAATCCTTTAAATAGTTGAAGATAGCTTTCAGACCCCCTCCTTTCAGCATATCTTCACTTTCATGCTTATGTGAATTCCCTGTGTATACAAATTAAAATCTGACTTTTTCCTATTAATCTGTTGTATATCATTTGAATTATTAGCCAGCTAGAAGAACTTAGAAGGTAGGAAAACTTTTAGGTTTTTTTTTTTTTTTTTACTCCCCACAGAAGAGAAGAGCTAAATATCAAGATGATTGAAAGAAAAAAAAACACCTCCAGGAACCTAGAATTCTACATCCTAAGAATTTAAGAATTTATCCTTCAAAAGTGAAGATGAAATAAAGACTTTAATCAGACAAGCAAACATTGAGGGGATTTGTCATCAGCAGACATCTCATGCAAGAAATGTTAATATGGAAATATCTAGTGAGGCAACAGAAGAACCTTCTCTTTGTATGATATCATTCTATCAAGCATTCCTGTTCATGCACATATGAAACTTCTTGCAATAGGGCATTGATCATTGCATTAAATCCTTTCCCTAGAAACTTTATGAAAGCAATTTCTTTTTTAAACATATTTTATTGATTTTTTACAGAGAGGAAGGGAGAGGAATATGGAGTTATAAACATTGATGAGAGAGAAACACCAATCAGCTGTCTCCTGCACGCTCCCTACTGGGTATATGCTTGCAACCAGGGCACATGCCCTTGACTGGAATTGAACCTGGGACCCTTGAGTCTACAGGTCTATGCTCTATCCACTGAGCCAAACTGGTTAGGGCATGAAAGCAATTTCAGTATGCCTATTGAATATCAGACATACTCAAAGAACAGAGAATGTTTCTGGCTAAAGATGAAAATGATGTTATTCTGTTATGAATAGTGAACTTTTGCTTAAACCCCTTCTAAGATTTTATGAATCATCTCTTTAATAATTTATTCTGGAACCTTGCCCAACATTCATTTAGAGTTCACTACTCTGGAATGGCAGAATATAATCTTCTTTTGTTCCTCTTTTTAAAATGTGAATCTACTTTTGCATTTCCTATCTTCCATTTTTCCCTTTACCTTTATCTTTCAAATTTCTTAACATATCACTGTCCTTATTTGCACCCTAGGATATGTCCACTCACCCAGAGTATGAGGAGGTAAAATAACCTAATTATGAAGTAAACCCATGTTCTTAAGCCTGTTCATTTGATAATCATATTCTTTCTTTTTAAATATATTTTATTGATTTTTTTACAGAGAGGAAGGGAGAGGGATAGAGAATTGGAAACATCAATGAGAGAGAGACATTGATCAGCTGCCTCCTGCACGTCCTCTACTAGGGATGTGCCAGTAACCAAGGTACATGCCCTGACCGGAATCGAACCTGGGACCTTTCAGTCTACAGGCCTTCGCTCTATCCACTGAGCCAAACAGGTTTTGGCTTAATGATCATATTCTTGTCCTAAATGTTACTAAGGTCTTTTGATATCCATAGACCTATTAGACTATATACAAATGCAGATGAATAAAATTTACTTACTAATCAAGATCCCTATTGAAATAAACCATGAGGAGATGCCAAATACCTCTATAGTTAATCAAATGTTTATCATTAGGGTACTGAAATGAGGAAAATAAATGCCCTGTTTCTTGAAGAAAAATATATACGATAATTTTCACTGTTACTTATTTGAGACCAGAAGCCCAGTATATGAATTCATACATGGGTGGAGTTGATGGGCGCTATCTCGCCCAGTCCCCCAGGGCTGATCAGGGTTGGCCAGTCAGGGGGAGGGACTGCAGGAGGTTGGCCAGCCATGAGAGGTTGGCTTTGGGAGTGCACTGACCACCAGGTGGCAGCTGCTGCTTTGAGTGTCTGCTCCCTGTTGGTCAGAGTGCATCATAGCAACCAGTCAACTAATCATTTGATTGTAATGGTTGCTTAGGCTTTTATATATATAGATAGTTAATAATAAAAGAGCTTAAAACAAGTCAGACAGAAAGAAATACTGAATGATATCACTTACATGTGGAATCTTAAAAAGCTAAACTCATAGAGTAAACTGGTAGGTGTCAGGGGCTGGGGAACTGGGGGTTATGGGTAGATGTTGGTCAAAAAGGTCATATTCCCAATTGTAAGATGAATAAGTTCTGGGGGAGGGAGGATGGCTAATGTATAGCATGGTAATTATAGTTAATAATACTGTGCTATAGACTTGAAGTTTATAAGAGTAAATCTTAAATGTCTTTACCACTAAAAAGAAATGGTAACACTATGGTTGTAATCATTTGGCAATGTATAAGTGTATCAAATCAACATGATGTGCACCTTAAACCTTGCACAATGTTATAGTCAATTATATCTAAACTAGAGGGCTGGTGCATGACAATTCATGAACTGGAAGGGAGGTCTCTCAGCCTGGCCTCCCCCCTCTCACAGTCCAGGAGCCCTCAGGTGCTGGAGGCAACCCAGCGATTAGGGGAAGGTGAAGCCCCCATCAGACCTCTGCTGCTGCCACTGCCAGCAGCTCAAGTCTTGGCTGGCCCTGATTAGCTGAGGCTCAGAAGGCCCTGGGTGACTGGGCAGCTGTCATCTGAGGCTTGCCTGGGTGGCTTGGAAGCTGAGGGGACTGGGGAACTCCAGAGGCAGGCAAACGGAGCAGCCACACCTACCTGGATGCCAGCCCAGCTGTGCCATGAGCCTGCCACCCTGGCAGGGCTGAGGGCACTGGGTGCTACCATCTTATGGCTGTGGGCACCACCATCTTTGAGGGTATGGCAGTCAATTAGCATATTCCCTCTTTATTAGATAGGATGAAGCTGGAGGTGGAGAAAAAAGTTTGAGATGATAGTTAGGTAACGTATAATATAACAATAGTGTAGGATATAATATTATATGTTGATTGTATAATGAAAAAGGGGTTTGGTTTTAAAAAATCTGGGTTTGTGTCTGTACCTAACAGTGACTAAACAAAAGGCGGGATGGGAGTTGTGTGTCTTTTAATCTGTTTGTCCCTGTGATTCCACATCTGTAAAATTGTGTAAATAATTGAATATGCTATTAACACCAACTGCATACGTTTCTTGAAAGGGTAAAGGAAATACAATACATCAACTTGATCTTGGAATCTAAGAACAGTGAATTCCAAAGTGTGAAATATGATTATTCTAGAAGGCTATTGTACATGTATTAAGTAACATTAAATCACATAGTAAAAATATTGCAGTTCTCTTTTAATCCTTCTAAAAACATAAAGAAGAAAATGTTTGGTGCTAGTATGGTTTCCCATTTTTCTAGCACTTGTTAACCTCCCTTTGAAACAAAAGGACAATACAGTGGTACCTCGAGATACGAGTGCCCTAACATATGAGATTTTTGAGATACGAGCAGTTGAGCAAGATATTTTTTGCTTTGAAATACGTGCAACATTTGAGATACAAGTAATCGCACAGATCGCCCGGCTGCACACTACCCACCAGTTTACCAAGACTCCAGCGTCTCATAGTTTCCCACGCCTCAGTCAGTGTGCTTGTTTACCTTGTTGTCGAAACATCTTTTGTGCATTTACATACTTTATCACATTTCTTTTTATAACCATGGGTCCGAAGAAAGTGAGTGGAAAGGTCAGTGCTCAGAAGAGGATGATGTCTATTGAATTAAAGCGCGAAATCATAGAAAAATATGAGCAAGGTGTGCGAGTGGCTGACTTGGTGAGGCAATACGGGCGTAGTACTTCAAGGATATGCACTGTGCTTAAACAGAAGGAGCTGATAAAGGGTATAACACCAGCTGAGGGCGTTACAATAATTTCTAAGCTCCGTAGCTCTCTCCATGAAAAGATGGAGAATCTACTGATGGTGTGGGTGATGGAGAAGCAGCTTAAAGGAGATACATTAACACAGGGCAGCATATGCGAGAAGGCGCGATTTACGGTGATTAGCTGGAGCAGACCCCAAGCACTTACACGGACGAAGCATCAAAAGACTCATTTAAAGCCAGTAGAGGCTGGTTCGATAACTTCAGGAAAAGGTCCGGCATTCACTCCATTATCAGGCATGGTGAGGCAGCAAGTTCAGATGTGAAGGCAGCTGAGGATTACCTCAAAACTTTTTCCAAACTGATAGAAGCCAAAGGATATATCCCCCAGCAAGTCTTCAACTGTGACGAGACAGGGCTTTTCTGGAAGAAGATGCCGAATAGGACTTATATAATGGCAGAGGATAAGGCGATGCCAGGCCACAAACCCGTGAAGGATAGGTTAACTCTCGCACTGTGCGCCAATGCGAGTGGAGACTGCAAGATCAAGCTTCTGCTCATATACCATTCGGAAAACCCTAGAGTCTTTAAGTCACATAAGATTTTAAAAGATAAACTGCAAGTTATGTGGAGGGCAAACCCGAAGGCATGGGTCACCAGGCAGTTCTTTTTGGAGTGGGTAAACCTGGTTTTCGCCCTTCTGTTAAGAAATATCTACAGGAAAACAACCTAACCATGCAAGCCCTCCTCATCCTCGACAATGCTCCTGCTAACCCACCGAACCTCGAAGATGAACTTCTCGAAGAGTTCAAGTTTATAAAGGTTGTCTACCTACCTCCCAACACCACTCCTATCCTGCAGCCCATGGATCAGGAGGTGATTTCTAATTTTAAAAAGCTGTCCATCAAGCACCTGTTCCGGCACTGCTTTGAGGTGACAGAGAACACAAACCTCACCCTTCGAGAGTTCTGGAAGAACCATTTTATCATCGTGATATGCCTCAGAATTATTAGAATTATTGATCAGGCCTGACTAGGTGTTTCAACGAGGACTTTGACCTCTGCATGGAAGAAACTGCGGCCTGAGGCCGTAGCCGAAAGGACCTTCGAAGGATTCGAACCCGAGGTGCCAGTGGAGGAGGAGATAGTGTCTCTGGGAAAATCCATGGGCCTGGAGGTGGATGAGAGAGACATGAATGAGCTCGTCGAGGAGCACTCTCTGGAACTCACCACGGGGGAGTTACAAGAGTTGCAGTCTCAGCAACATGCGGAGGTTCTCCAAGAAACTGGTTTCAAGGGGGAGCCAGAGGAGGAGGAGATCTCTACAAGTGAAATAAAGGAGATCTTAGGAATGTGGGAGAGGGTGTCACACTTCGTGGAAAAGAACACCCCGAAAAAGTTGCTACTGGTTGTGCATCGGAGCTGTTCAATGAAACTTGCCTCACCGATTTCAGAAACATTCTGAAAGGGAGGAAGAGGCAAACCTCATTGGACATGTTTCTTTTGAAATCGGCCAAAAATGCAGTAGCAATTAAGTTCAGTGTAGATTAGTTAAGTTACATTCAGTTTAGGGATAAAGTGTATAATTAATAGTGTAACGAGTAGGTAAATACACTTTATAAAACCAGTTTATTCCTTTACATTCTCTTTTATTATGTTTTTATACAATATTTATCATTTATAAATACATTTTTCTTATTCAAAAACATGTAACAAGAACAACTGGGGTGGCATTTTGGGGGCTGGAACGGATTAACGGCATTTCAATTGATTTCAATGGGGAAATTTGCTTTGAGATACAAGCAACTTGATATATGAGCAAGGTTATGGAACGAGTTAAACTCGTATCTCGAGGTACCACTGTAGGTCTTAATGCTATTAGGAGGTAACAGCATTTATCTAGAATTTAATTACATTATTTTGTTTTAACTATACATATTTTTTCTTACCTTCTTTTTATAACAAGCAATACTTCCTCAATGCCTCATTCTTTTTCAAATAATTTAAACAAAAAGAAAATTGAGTTCTATTAAATAAGCAAAAACTAGTACAGCCTTAGCCAGGTTATAGTGTTGTCCCAATATGCCAAGGTTGTGGGTTCATTACATTCTCAGTCAGGGCATATACAAGAATCAACCAGTGAATTCATAAGTAAGTGGAACAAGAATTCAATATTTCTTTCTCTCTCTCTCTCTCACTTTCGCTCTCTCTTTCTCTTTCTCCTCTCCCTTTCTCTTTCCTCTTCTTTTCTCTCTAAAACCAATAAATAAAATTATTTTTTTAAAAAAACTAGTATAGGTGAGTTAAAGTTTGGCAAAAATCATGAATTTAGTGTATATAAAAAACTGAGAAAATATTCTGTATACCTTTTTAATGTATTATACTGGTATTATTAATGAAGTTTTATTTGTAGTAATTATTACTATAAAATAAATCTTGGAAAAATTGGTGCATGACACAGATTCCTAAGCCTGTTTCCCAAAGCTTATTATATAGAATTTTAAAAAGATTCATACATAAATAATACAGGTGCAACTGGCTTTTGATACCTGATTTTATCTCCTTAAATTAGGTTAATACCCTATCTCCTTTGCCTGTCCTACAGTAATAGAGTACTGAGTGCACAATTGTTGCTAACTACATATTCAGATGTGTTAAATTGACACTTAGGTGTATCAGGAAGTTTGTGTTTAAGATATCAGAGCACCTCCAACTCTTCTCAAAGTACCTCCAGATATTAACTACCAACACATTTTTTATACCTAACTCCCATTCTCAAATTTGAAGTTATAGCTCAGAAGGAATAGAGTACAACTGTCTAACTCACAGAACCTGTAGCTATTTGTTGATTCTATGATGACTGCCAGTACCCTGTAAGTAGGCTATGTGATGTCCAAGGCTAGATCTAGGAAGTATATTTTTTCTCCAAAGTTTATATTTACCAAGCCCTTTTACTACAATTTAATGTCTTCTCTAATCCTTTCCCAATCCGGTACCTGCTCCCCATCACCATGACAACATATGTCTTTATCAATAGTCAGAAGGTGAGACCTTTATGTTTCTCTTCAGAGACCCCACCCACATTCATAGTCTCTACTTTTTGGACTCTTGATCTTTTAATGTCTGAAATACCTACTAAAACCTATATAACCAATAAGAAAAGGAAAATAACACCTCTACATTATCATCACAAAGGTTTTTCAAAGTCCTAAGCCCAAATTGAATGCAAATGTTTCCAGGAACCTCCTCGTAGACCATGTCTCAATATTCATGAGAAGTATTTACAATTAAAATATCTAAAAGGAAAACCAAAGGCTGCAGAGGAAGGCTGTCTAAAGGTAGATTTAAAATCCTCAGGGTGGGAGCAGGGAGGAGGAGATCAATTGAAGGAGATGGAGTAATGTTTGTAATACTTTCAACAGTAATAATAAACTTAAAAAATAAAGAGAAAAACCTATGTCAAATGGGGAAAATAAAATAAAATCCTCTGCCTTGGAAGCTGGGTTAGTAGAGCTGACACCAGTTCAATTTGATTAGTTCCTTCTTTAAGCAGATGTAATCTTCTCAACTAGCACTCTGCTTTTCCTTTACTTCTGATTCTTGGTCTCCAGATGCTTAAAAATAAATTTTAAAAAAGCAGCAAGGATGACTGCCCACATAACACAATTGGCTAGAATCTACAATTCTGACATCATGTCTGACATTCAAGGTTGTTCATGAGTGCCTGAATTTCTGAACCTTCTGAAGGCTGGGCTGGCTGGTTGTTTGCTCCTGATAACATTCCACCAGTCTCCCCTCCACCCTCAGGAAGAGATCTGGTGTAGCTACTCTGTGGAAGACCAAGCTCCATGTTTCTCTGTGTATGATTTCTCTCATCCTCCTTCCAACAACCCACTGCAACAGTCATGCTATCTGCATTACATGGAGTAGGAAACCTGAGTTTAGAAAATTAAATAAGTTACTCAGGAATATGGAAATTATGAAGAGGAGAGCAAGGTTAACATCCAGTCCTATCTGACTACAAAATCCATTCTCTTTCTATTGGACCAGCCAACTTCATAATATTCATAATGTCAGTCTTAAGAATGTTTTAGAATATTAAAAGAAGTATTTGAATTGACTTACACCCAATATGAGCTTATCACTTGTCTAAGAAACAACTATTCTCCCTGGCCAGGTAATTCAATTCTTGGAGCATCGTCTCCCTGCGCCAAGGTTTCTAGTCCAATTCCCCATTAAGGGCACATACAAGAAGCAAACAACGAATGCATAAAAAAGTGGAACAACAAATCTCTCTCTCTCTCTCTCTCTGAAGCAACTAGTCCTCTTTCATCCCTATAATCAGAAATTCAATTCTCAACAGGTATTTAGTATCCCTCTGGTAACTTTTGATGATAAAACAGCTCCTCTATTCAAATGCCATTATTGTTACTCCATATAAACCTGGTTAGAATAAAAAATAGCTGCTATGCCTTGTCCCCAATTCAGAAAATAAATGGACTCCCTCATCTTCCTAATGCTTATAATCAGTCCATCATTCAGACTTCCAAGTTTCTGTTTACATTGTTTTTCTATCTATCTCCTGTGCCCTTTTTAAAAAAACCACTAATAACTTTTAAAAAAGTCTTTATTGTTAAAAGTATTACATATCTTCACTTTTTACCCCTATTGACCCCTTCTAGCCCACCCTAAAGTCCACTGCTCCAGGCCTTTACCACACTGTTATCTGTGTCCATGGGTTATGCATACCACTATATGCATGCAAGTTCTTTGATTTCTTCCCACCAACCTCCACCTTCCCTCTGTCTGCAAACACTGGTAACTTTGACTGTTGTTGTTTTTTATCATAAGAAAATCATACCTCTAGAGTTCATTAATAGCACTTCTTGTAGTACTTGGAAATGTAATAAGCATGACTAGTCTGCAAATAACACTCCTCCCATGTCTGGATAGGCAGGTCTGGGGGAAATAGTTTAGGATCCTTTTAGCTTTCTCAAAGAATACAAGTTTCATCTAGAGAAAAACAAAACTTGGAACAACTGGCTACTGCTGAAAGCTTCCATACAGAAGTATATGAGTCTCACATGTATTTTTGTCTAGCAATGCATGTTTATTACATACAGAGGCGGCCTGCAATATATAAATTTTATATCCAAATTAGGGCCCCAGTGCACAATTTTGGGCACCTTAAAAGGAACTGTGGACCTCAAAGTTGTGGTAGGCACAAGGGTGGGTCTCGGCTCATCCTCTATGCCCGTGCCCGGCCCCTCCTGCCATGGCACCAGGCCCACTTGCACCCACTGAAGGCACAATGCGATAGGGGCCAGTGCCAGCAACAGTTGGGAGAGGCCAGCACTATCAGAGAGTGCAGCTGCTGCCTCAATTGCCAATCCCTCTCAGGATCAGGGAGAGATGGAGAAGCCCTCAGGGATGATAAGGCTGGCAGTTACTACTGATGGGACCAGTGCCAGTTACTGGCAGCAGGTATGAGTGGCAGCTCCAGCACCAGCTGCTGGTGTGAGCAGGTGCAAGTGCCAGGTGGGACCATGGTGCGCAGGAGCAAAGAATTTTCAGTAACTACCAAAGGCTAGCCCCAAATGGCAGCAACTGGTGCCCCAACTTGGTCTGGTGCCCCAGCTCACCTGCTTGACCATCCCACTATTACCTACGTCCTCCATGTTCTACGCACACTGCCTGGTGGTCTGCGCATGTCATAGTGACAGGTTGTTCAGTTGTTCGGCCATTTAGTCTATTTGCTTATTAGCCTTTTATTATAAAGGACAATTTTTATTCATAGTCTTACATAGCATTTTCTTCTTTCACTATATCTTTAGGCCCAAAACTCTATTTATTCTTTCCAAATCATACCCTCTTCCAAATTTGTGCCACAGTTCCTTGAATTATTTTTAATAAACCAGCTGTTGGAAGGATCCCAACAGGATTTCCTACCCCAGTAACCTTTTTTATGAAATCCTAGATATCCTTGAACCACAGTTTTCAGAAATACAAATAAAATATTAAAGAGAAAGAAAGCCCATTATTATTCTCATTTAGTTGGGCAGCTTACTACCACCACTCTTCAGTTTCATAGAGAACAGGTTTTCACATTTCTCTGAAGAGATATCAGTGGCTCTAAATCCTAGGGAGCCACTATGTTTCCCACAGTGCTTTCTATTTTCCTGGCTGAGCCTTGACAAATATAACAACATCATTTTATAAGAAGTGAGATTGAGAACCTAGGCTACCTGGCTTTGAGCTGCATGCTCAAAGAAATAAATGGCACACCTGTGAAAGTAAGGAAATGTCTCTCTCCTTGGATACATATACTACCTAGGCTATCTAAAGTTTAGCTTAGCATTGTGTGGCACCTTTGAAGTCATTCTAGTGCAATGCCCTCATTTTATAGATGAGAAAACTGAGTCCTAAAATTATTAAGAGACTTGCCAGAATCACCCAGACAAAAAGTAGTGCAGTGATAATATGAGTGCAAATATTTTGGGTCACGGGAAGGAATTTATTTGACTAACCCATCAATTTCTATGTCACCACACAGAGGGAAAGAGCCCTACAACTAAAAGCAAGAGGGGAGCAGGTTGGGATCTTGCTAAGGAAGGGAGGACAAATCTGGGTGGGCCTGTACTTTATGGAGAAAATTAGGAGTAGAAGAGGATGCTAAAGATTAATTCTGTCTCCTCAAAGTTTTGCTAACATAATTCGCGAGGACACGTGCGCACGCGCACACACACACACACACACACACACACACACACACACACATATCATCATTTCTCAAAAGCATAAAGTTATGAGTCTAACACAGCTTCTTTCTTTAGGATTAAGGAAACAAGTCTGCTTTAAAGTGGTAAAGGAAACTGAGGCATGAAAATGTGGGGATACTAATTCCATGCCTATGCTTGAGGAGGACCTGGATAACCTGCACCCACCACCTGGCAGGTGAAGAGCTGACCAGTGTTGTGTGCATATAAAATTCTCCAGAGCAGTGACTCCCAGTCTGGGGACTACTGATTCCCAAAGGAGAGGAAAAAGTGGGCTCAGAGAAGTTTCAGGAATTTTTCTCATACACACAAGTTCCTAACATAGCACTTTCCATGGACTAATTATTATTGGGAGAAAGTTGGGTGTGCAAAAGAGAAAAATAAGTAAAATGGATCCTAATAGTCCAAATTATTAGGAGTTATTTTGAAGCAACTGTGCTGGCTTGCCCACACTTCCCCTTTATACTGGCTTCCTGCCCTTGGTCATCTCGCTCTTTTCTGGGTCACTGCATGCCACAGCTGAAAGAAGCAGCTGAGACTGCCCCAGATACCTGGTGCAGAGACTCAGGGGAGGCACTGCTACTTTTATGTGAAGACAGGATCTAGCAAAACAGAAGTTGCAGGCATGGCCCTAGTCCTTCTGTCTTATTTCCATGTGTTTCTTTAATGCTTTTTTCCAACTTCTGCCAAAGGCAAAAATAGGAAGAAACAAAAACAAACAAAAAACTGAAAAAGCTTTGCAAATATCATCCAAAGTCACTTTGAGATTTTCTCATTTGAAAGAATTTATTGACAATAGCAATTCATCTCAGTAGTCAAGAGCTGTGTATCTGATTTACAGGTTGGGTTGAGAGGTGAAAGAAAATCTGAAGACTCCTAAATCCAAAAATGGTACTCAGGGAAGTGAGAAAGGGAAAGGAGAGAGGCATGATGACTCATGATGCATGACAACGAAGGCCAAGATCAACATGTTTGGCAAGAATTCCCAAGAAACAGCTGTTGAATTGAACTAAAACTAGATTTAAAAAAAGTGGAATTTTAATTTGATATTTGAATAGAAACAAAAATAATTCTAGATAAAAGTGTATGCTGTGAAGAATAGAGAATCAGATAAGATGTCTGGTAATTCCAGTGAAATATTAAAGACAAACATATACTTTTTTTTTAATTTAGATGACTAAATAAGACAACATATCAATAAAAATCATAAACAGTAAACTGAAAATCTTAAAGAAGAATAGAAAAGAAGAAATGCTGTGCCCATTCTATGGGTTAAGTACATCACCTCCTTTAATAGTCATAATGACTGACCTTGCAAGATAAATACAGTGGTACCTCGAGATACGAGTTTAATTCGTTCCTTAACCTTGAGGCATGGGAAACTATGAGACGCTTGAGTCGCGGTAAACTAGTGGGTTGTGTGTAGCCTGCTGATCCGCACTATTACTCCTATCTCAAATGTTGCTCATATTTCAAAGCAAAAATTGCTCGCTCGACAGCTCGTATCTCAAAAATCTCATATGCTAGGGCACTCGTATCACGAGGTACCACTTTATTATTATCTCTATGGGTTAAGAGGCATGATTCTAGAAGATTCATAATATCCGTGATGTCACAAAGACAATTGTGTTTCTGAAAATATTAATAAATATTGTACAAAATTAGTTATGTGGTCAAAAACATTTGAAAAATGGTTTCTCCCATTTCTCTCTTCTAGAGATTAGTTGCTGAGAACTCATGCAGATATAAATCTTTTGGCCTCTTTTTTTGTTTTTTGTTTTTGTTTTTTGTTTTTTTGAGAGGGGAGAGGAGTAATCCTCACCTGAGCATATTTTTTTCCATTTCTTTTCAGAGAGAGTAGAAAGGAGAGGGGAGAAGAGAGAGAAAGAGAGAGAGAGAGAGAGAGAGAGAGAGAGAGAGAGAGAGAGAGAGAGACATTGATGTGAGGGAGACATAATGCCTAGTGGCACCCCAATCGGGGATAGGAAGCAAACCTCAAATCCAGGTTCTTGTCTTTCACCAGAATTTGAACCTGAGACTCTTCAATGCTCAGGCTGGTGTTCTAACTACTGAGAAACAATACCAGGGCTAGCCCCTTTTTAAGACTAAACTTCCCACACTTATAACATTATGAGAAGTGTGTGTGTTCTTACTATCTTCATGAGCACATGAATGTTCCACAGGAAGCATTTTGAGAAAGATAGCAAAAACCTATTATTTGTAGAGCTAAACCAGTAAGACTAAATTTAATAGAGATAAATTTAAATCTGGCATATGATATTTTAAAAACCTGATTATAAAAGAATAAAATTCAGTCTCATCATGTCTTTTAAAATGCTCAAGAAAAGCACTACAGTGAGTCAAAAGATGATGGCAAAGTTAAACGTTTAGAAAATTATAGGCTATGTTAATAGAGGTATAGTGTCTGTATCAAGGAAGGTGAAGGTGTATGTTTGGCTCTAGATGAAACCTTGAAATGGAATGTTTACAACTTAAAAGAGAACCAGACATAGACAATGAAGTTGAAAGTGTGGGTGGTAATTGTCATATGACATTACTGGAGAATTTGGGAATATTTTAATTGATGTAATTATGTGGCTGAAGTTCTGGGGTTATTAAGATGTGGTAGTTAAAAGATTGTCATAAGGATAATGGTGTAGACTTAATTGGTGTTTTTCTAGAGTCCCGAACTAGGACTAACAAATGATAGTTATAAGCAATTAAGTTTAGGTGTAACATAATAAAACGGTTCAATAAGGCATCTCAGAATAAGATGGGCTGATGAAAGAGGTGGCTGGTTAGATAATGTCTTAGAACTTGCCAAGAAATAGGGCTGTTTTTCCAGTTATTTCACTTAAAAGAGTTCACTCCGAAAATTTACTAGTAAAAACAGCAGTCTCAGAAATCTCACAGCTGTGTTTAAAAAAGAAATAGAAGTTTATTTACTGACATCCAGATTTTAATAATATCTTTGGTTATCAAATAACTGTTCTGTTGACCCAACATAGTGTTGTGAGTCATTGTGCTCATGACTGTGCTTCTCCTCTTTGCTGCTCTACCTGCTTTGACCTGTCCCACAACCGTCTAATTTCTTTCCTTCTCATGGCTTCACCTACTCATGACTTCTTATGTTTCAGGGCAAGCAAACATGTTCCATGGCTTCTCCTCACTAGTTCTTTTTTCTGTTGTTTGACTTCTGACATCTCTGCTATCTGATGATTTTCCTCTGTAAATTATCTTAAAACATCCTTGGAGATCATCTTCTTGGATTGGCCTGTGAGCCTCTAGTACAGTGCATCGCTGCTATAGTTCTCCCACCAGGCTGTCATACAGAGTGCATTCTCCAGCTAACTGCCTTTTGGACAGCTACCCAGCAACACTAGCTCAGCTGGGACTGGCAGGATGTCTATGTGATAGCAAACACTGCAACCTGTATGCAACAAGCTCTTAAGAGAGGATATAAATGGCAGACACTTTGATGTCCTATCCAATACCAACAACTCATAGGAATGCCTAGAAAGTGCTTCCATTTTCTATGAGAAGTTAAATAAGAGCTCCTCAACAGTCCCTTGCAATAGTAGTCTTCTATTACATTGGAGCATAATTCGAAGCCAGTGTTTTTCTTCATATGGATAAACTCTTAGATCTATGGATATAATAGGGTGATTGGTATCATATTTAGTACAGAGCAAAATTGAACATAGTATTAATTATTTCAACACAAGCCTCTAATCTTTATTAACATGTGAGATCCTTTATTAACATGTGAGATAAAAAAAGATCCTTTATTAACATGTGAGATAAAAAAAAGAGAAATGAGAATAAGATGTAAATATACACAGACACAAGAATTGATTTTACATGTTCCACCCTGGCTCTTTCTGAATTTAAGTCATATTTTAATCTCTCAGAGATTCCATTTCCTCATTTGAAAAGCAGAGAGGCTACCACCTGACTTTCGGGATGTGGGAATCAAATTTTATAATATCAGTATTACAATGCTTTATACATTGGAAAATTTTATGTAATATCTTTAACTAATAATCCAGAAATAAAATCATAGAACTTCAGTATCTTATGTGAACAGGGTAGTTTCTCTCAAGCGATTACAGAGGATTTATTTGGTGCTCAGAAGAAAAACAGGTATTTGGAATTTTCAAAGGGGCAAAAATTCAGGTATCCTTTCAGGTGATGAACTTAGTTCCAACCAGCTGTCCTGCCTTGATTCTCATCTTTCCCATCCCCACGTTCCTATTATTTGATTCCCCTTAATGATTCATAAGTATAGAAACGCCAATTGTTCTATATTTCATATTAAGCTCTACAAACCAAATTGAGTTACAACTTATTCAAAAAATCTTAGGGGGGAAACCCAAGAGACTGTCATTTTTTGTTCTTTAGCATAAGCAGAGATCATAATTAAGATCACATGACATATCACTAAAATTAGACTTCCTGTATGGTTTTTGCCATACACACATCTATGTGCTTTTTTTGTTAATGTTTATATTAATGTACTATATCTTTAACCTCTGGGAATCATTTCACAGAGTAGTTGGGAAGCTGCAGTAAAGTCTTGGTTATTAAAATGACAAGTGGATGAGTTATTTAAATACCTTTATGTTCATAACATACCTGTGTTTGAGACCAATCTTTCTATTGTGACTAAATCACAAATAACTCTTGATCTAGGTAAGAGATGCATGGCATCTTTTTTTGTTTGTTTGTTTCCTCAATGCATGACTCTCTTTAGGCATTCGCTCATTTATTCAACATTTATTGAACATCTACAGTGTACCAGGCACTATTCCCAGGGCTGAACACACTGCAGTCAGCAAGACATGAATATCCTGCTCTCACAAACTCACCCTTGGCAGACAGTAAACATACCAATAAATTAATAGATAATTTTGGATGGAAATGGGTTATAAGGAAAAGAAACTGGGTAATAAAATAAAGAAAAGCAACAGAGATGGGACCAGGAAGAGCTTAGTTAGATTGGGTGATAAGGGCAGGCTCTGAGAAGTGACGAGAAGCCTGCCACTAGAACACGGGAAGGAAGAATGGTTAAAGCCGAGGGAACCACAATGATGAGCATGACATGTTTAAGGAAGAGGCTGCAGCATGAAAATCAGATATGGCTACAAATGTGGTCAATGTGATAGACAACTGCCAGACCCTGAAAGGACACATGAATTGTGAATCGAGATGAGGAATTTGATTTTCATTCCAGTTCAATGGGAAGCAATTGGAGAGTTTTAGAAATGGATGATGGGGTCTAATTTACATTTTAAGAGCTCACTCTGGTTATTTGGCAAATGAGAATGGAAGTGGGGAAATCATCTAGGCCTTTGAAACATTTAGTAACAGGGACAGAAACAGCTAATGGCTTGGAGTACTGTTGCAGGCAGAAAGGGAGAAGAAATGGTGATTGTGAGAGGTGGTCAGATTCAGGTTATATTTAGAGGTAAAACCAAGAGTTATCTTTTTTTTTAATGTGACATGAAATAAAAAGGAAGAATCAAGACAGCAAGTTCTGTACTTTATTCCTCAATCCAATTCCTTATACTGGTCTCTTCATTGCATGGTAAGAGTTAAAGTTGATATTAAAAATAGAGTGTCCATTCTGTTATGTAGCAATTCTATTACATGGACACTCTATCAGAATGAGTAAGGATCTATACAATATTAGAGAATTACAGAACAGTGGGCTGGGAGACCTCCACAGAAACTAAAGCAAATACTGTCTCTGGCTCTGTGATCAATGTAGGAAGACCAAGGGTTCTGGTTTGTGAAATTTTCTGCCTCCTCCCTCTATTGCAGTGGTCGGCAAAGTGCGGCTCATGAGCCACATGCGACTCTTTGGCCCCTTGAGTGTGGTTCTTCAACAAAATACCACGTGCAGGCACGCATGTACAGTGCAATTAAAACTATGCACAGAAGTGGGTTTTCGGCTCTCAAAATAAATTTCAATCATTGTACTGTTGATATTTGGCTCTGTTGACTAATGAGTTTGCAGACCACTGTTCTATTACAACAGGTTATCCTAATTCTGTGTTTACATTTTATATAAGACTAAATTTTGCACAATGTTTCATTAAGCACCACAACCATATTATGTAATTTTAATAAAATTTGGTCAGCATAAATGTGGACAATAAAAAGTAAAATAAAATAAAAATGAAAAAATAATGTAGAATCAGAGGATGAAAGGAATAAAGGGGAAAAGCCTAAAACATGCCTGGGAAATCAAAGAAAGTTCATTTCTAATCATCTCCTGTGTACTTTTGAACTGAGGAAGTTTTAAACTGAGTGAGTTCAAAAGGTGGCCACGACTGATAAAGTGTCTTTGTTAATAGAAAAATTTAAACCGAGTACTTGAGGGAACCATATTTAGAAGTCTTCCAATGAGCTGCTCAGTGGGGAAAAAAAATCTGAGTCTAATCTTTTGGTTTAATAAGTTGTTTCTCTTAAGTGAAAAAGGAGTGGAGGGAACCACAATTATGAAATGCTGAAAGAAAAACTAAAAAAAATCTAGGCTCCCAACACTGCATTTCAAGCCTTTCCCCTCTATTTGCTTCATTCTCTTTGTTGACTAATCTAGGAACTGTGTATCAGGCTGCCAGGCAATGCAAAGGCCTGAGTTCTTTGTAACGGGAATTTGAAATAAATATTATGTTTGTCAAAGCTTTGCATTTATGGAGGTGAACAGTAACGATGAAGAGAAAAGGTCTGTGACCTATATTTGTATTACAGAGATAATGTCCAGAACCCTCTGTTCTTAATAGAAAAATACTATGGGATCTCAGTCTAAGTCCTTGAAGTACAAATATGATTACATAAGGCCTTCTATGGAAAGCTTCTGCCTTGAACTTCATGGTCCTTGGTATTTTGGTAAACCTATATTCATAGCCTGATAAATGATGCAAGGGCATTTCAATAGAAACATCATAAAAGTAGACTTGGGTTGCAGAAAGTTTTATTTTATAGAGTTTTACTTCTATAAGTCTCAAGGTAATTGCACACATTCAACTTTACCAGCTCATTACAACAAATAGCTCCTTTTAGCTATAGAATAAAGAGCATAAAAAATTTAAAGTTTTAGAGCTCTAAGCTTTTTAAAATTCATTTCTAAACACTTACAGAAGATATTTTGTCAACATGAATAAATAAAACAAAGTGGTACTTGAGTTAAAATTGGAGGTCTTGCTTCACTAAGTATTTATATAGAACTTTGCATGGTAAAATGGCAAAAGTAATGGGTCTGGAGGGAGGGACACATTATTTTTGGTGATAGAAAAGCAGAGAATAAGTTTTCCTTTTTTATTGATAATCAGTAAGTACCAGTGAGCCCCTGTAGAAACAATACTTTTCATTAATGGAAGGAACTAGTATATATGGATGATTGCACAAACCTGGAAAAAGATAATATCAAAAGCAAAATCATGCATTATAGTTTAATTCATGTATCTGGGCTGCTTTATTGGAAAGCCACATGGTATTAGAAAAAAAATAGTGCAGAGCATCTTAGTAAAAAATGACACGTTCGTAGCCATATTCTATCACTTACCAACCAGGTGACCTTGGGCCAGTTACTCCACGATTCTGAGCTTCAATGTCCTTAACTGTAAAGTTATGATTCAAAAATTAATCATATGAAGCTGTTGTAAAACACAAATAACACAGCACCTTTGAAGTACCTGACCTGTGGTAGATAATATCTAAAAGATCTTCATATCTAGTTCACAATGCCATTACTAGTATAGGTAATAAAACTTTATCACTTTGTATTTAATAGTAATCAGTCTTTACCGATAATAATAAAAGCCTAACATGCTAATTAGAAAAGATTTGCTTCCTGATGTTCTTCTTTCCAGGCAAAGCTGTGGCAGATGGGGACCAGTGCCCTTGCATGCATTTTGTGCATCAGGCCTCTAGTTCAATAACTAAGGGAATGAAAATAATTCCATATTTATTTTCCTTTTAAATACTGCAACCTCCTATGTAATTACATTGAGCCATTTCACTAGGTGGCAATAAAATAACTGCCTCTTTACATGAGTGCACTTCTTATTGCCTTAGAAGCTCAGGACAGAAAATAATGGGAAACTTGCCCTTTTTTACAGGCTTAGGGGTAAAAGAAATAAAGTAAGAGGCTAGCAAGACAGGAAATTTATTCTCTCTCAAAAACACATTTAGAGAAAGAATCAGAGTTTCTACAGAAAAACAATAAATATGGCTTTATTTGAGGGAAGTTTTATTATTTGGAAAATAGTGATCTGACATACAATATTAGTAATATATTAGTAATATAATATTATGTGTCAACTGTAATTAAAAAATTGTTTTAAATAGAAAAGAAGCAGTTTGAGTTACAGAAACTCAAGGAGGCTTATTGATAAATAAAGAGAAATTTGAGAATTAATAAAACAACTTATCAACTTTCAAGAGTTGGGGAGATAGGTGATGAAATGTGGTAGTTTCAAGCATAATTAACACTTATCAAATCTTTATTATGGACCCGGGACTATACTGATAATTTACATTAAGGATCTTATTTCATCATCCAACAACTCTGTGAGGATGCAACATTTTGATCTACAATTTAAAGATAAAGAAATAGGCCAAGATTATACAATTAGGAGACAGACAATACCGTCACCTGGTTTCAAAGTCCAAGCTCTAAACTACTTCACTCCACTCATTAACAACATTGAGAAATCTCATGAGCTTCTGCCCAAACATTTCCATTCACCAATTGCAGCCTCCTGCTGTTTAGCCATACTTTATGAGTTTGAACTCTTCAAAAGGAGCAGTATGATATGGGATGTAGTTTCACAATTTATTGTCAGTTTTTTAATGAGCCCATGAAAGTCTCCATTTGGGCTTCCTTTTTTTTTCAAGCAAATTTATAAACAAAACTATTTCATTTTCTTTTCCATTTTCAAATATCACTAGGCATAAATTTTAGTAAACTGGCAGGTTGATTTGCAGGCATTTCCTCCTTTGCTGTATGCTATTGCTTTTAGTGAAGATATGAGTTATTTATTGTCTTTATAGCTAGCATTTATTGGATACTTACTATGTGGTAGGCATTATGATAAACTCTATACATAACTTATCCATTTAATCCTCATAGATCTCCACAGGAGATGCTACTATCACCTGCATGTATGGCTGAAGAAACTGAGGTTTAGAAAAGTCATATGTTGTACAACATCACAAAGTTAGAAAAAAGGTGCAGGATTTGATTCCAGAATTATGTGATGACAAACTCAAATTTTTAATCATAAAATTGGATTAATGGCATACTTTACCATCAA
>PVJN01031281.1:0-24969 GCA_004026805.1 Lasiurus borealis
CCCAACACCACTCCTATCCTGCAGCCCATGGATCAGGAGGTGATTTCTAATTTTAAAAAGCTGTACATCAAGCACCTGTTCTGGCGCTGCTTTGAGGTGATGGAGAACACAAACCTCACCCTTCGAGAGTTCTGGAAGAACCACTTTAACATCGTGATATGCCTCAGAATTATTGATCAGGCCTGGCTGGGTGTTACAATGAGGACTTTGGCCTCTGCATAGGAGAAGCTGTGGCCTGAGGCTGTAGCCAAAAGGCCCTTGGAAGGATTTGAACCCGAGGTGCCAGTGGAGGAGGAGATAGTGTCTCTGGGAAAATCCATGGGCCTGGAGGTGGATGAGAGAGACGTGAATGAGCTCATTGAGGAGCACTCTCTGGAACTCACCACGGAGGAGTTACAAGAGTTGTAGTCTCAGCAACATGCAGAGGTTCTCCAAGAAATTGGTTTCGAGGATGAGCCAGAGGTGGAGGAGATCTCTACAAGTGAGATAAAGGAGATCTTAGGAATGTGGGAGAGGGTGTCACACTTCGTGGAAAAGAAACACCCCAAAAAAGTTGCTACTGGTTGTGCATTGGAGAAACATTCAGAAACATTCTGAAAGGGAGGAAGAGGCAAACCTCATTGACACGTTTTTTTTTGAAATCGGCCAAAAATGCAAAGATCAGTAGCAATTAAGTTCAGTGAAAATTAGTTAAGTTACATTCAGTTTAGAGATAAAGTGTAGCGTTGAGTGTAATGAGTAGGTAAATACACTTTATAAGACCAGTTTATTCCTTTACATTCTCTTTTATTATGTTTTTATACAATATTTGTCATTTATAAGTACATTTTTCTTATTCAGAAACACGTAACAAGAACAACTGGGGTGGCATTTTAGGGGCTGGAACAGATTAACAGCATTTCAATTGATTTCAATGGGGAAATTTGCTTTGAGATATGAGCAACTTGATATATGAGCAAGGAACGAATTAAACTGGTATCTTGAGGTACCACTGTATTTCAATATTTAAGCCCTTCATTTCTGGGAAACTATGTTGTTTTTTCCTTCTGACACCACTATTATCAATCATAAGATTTTTCTGGAATTATCTTCTAATTTTCTTGTTTCCTCTCTTTTCCTTCTTTTCTTCTACTTTATGACAAATTTTTTTAACTGTCTCTTCCAACACAGTTACTAAATTTTTAATTTCTGCTGTCATTTTTTAAATTTCCATAATTTCTCCTTTTTTGAAGTTTTTTAAATGGTTCTTTTTGAAAGGCTTACTTTTTCTGTTTCATGTCTACAGTATTTTCTCTTAGTTCTCTGAGCATATCAGTTATAATGGCTTTATGTTTTCTAAGTCTTACACTCCCTGCATTGGCATGTTTCCTTTAAGTTCTGTTGTTTTTTAATTTTTTTAATGTTTTTATTTTATTCTATTGTTTTTAAAATTAGAGGTTTTCTTAAAATGTATGATGTTCCTCGCCTATTTAAGATTGAGGGCACATAAAACTGAGTCAGAGCTCAGTAGGAATGTCTGGCGCTTATCTAGTTGGTTGATCTCAAGATGGAATGATTAGGCAAGAATTCAGCTGTTTTGGCTCCCTAGGACTTTCTTCTTAGGCTAATCAATATTCCAAGAGAGACATCATCAATTCCTTGCTTGTTGTATGTAATCCTGGCTGCCGAAGTTGTCAGACATGTGCTAGAGAAAGGGTCTGAGATTCTTCATCTTTTAACACACAGACTTTCACGTTACCCGTTCTCTCACTGCATTTGTGCTGAAGTCCTGGCCAGGCAGGGAACTACTTGTCTCCTGTCAGCATTAAAAAAAGAATCAATCTGGAAGCCCAACCTGTTCTATTTCTGTTATGTATTCCTAACAATTATTCAGCCTTCAGAAATACCTGATGCCTCTAAATCCCGAGACTTTCTGATGTTCTGCGGCATTATCCACCTTGATTCTTAATTCCCCCACTAGAGACACACAGCTTTCCTCTTACTCAGCTTATCCACATTTGTCACCACTTGTCCATCTACGTTCCAGCTTCCAATACTTAGTTGACATCTCTAGTGTGTTCTTGTATCTTCTCCAGTTTTCTTTACTATTGTGTTTTGTTTTGTTTTTACCTTAGTTTGATCATTTACAATGTCATTATAGTTGCATTACAGGGGAAAAAACAAAAATACACATTTGTATTCAGTCTGACATATTTAACAGAACAATGTAGACTTTAAAGGACCTATGGAGAAAGAAAAAAGCAAAATAAGAAGTACTCTCAATTCTCACAAGTGAAATTGGGACTCCTTATGTTAATTGTACAGCATTCTTTATAAAGTTCCAAGGATGCCAAATATAAATTTTTTAACCCCAGCAATTATTTTCAAATGGCCTAGCAAAATATCTAGTATTACTTTAAAACATGAAATAAAAAGGGTTTCAAACTTGAGTAATTCCAAATTATTTACTTGAAATCTGGGCAGATTCCAAAATATACACTCAAATCAAGAATTTGTGAAATATTGCCTTCATAAAATAATGATATATTATTATATTCAAGTGTTAAAAATAATTAAAGAAAATGATTGAGTTGATACATACAAACTTTATTTACCATGTCATGAAGCAAGCAGTCTCCATTCACAAGGGTTCATAAAACTACAATATGGGGTACAAGACAGGAAGCTTTCACAGGATTAGGAATAAGGAACAAGGAAGAGAAAAACAGAAAATGAATAAGGAAAAAGGCCTGAAGGCTAGAGCCAAGAACTGACTTGGCAGTGGGGATGACTGACTGGATATAAGGTGGTTCTGGTCAAAGTGGAGCATTTCTGAGACACAAAGATTGTAAGTTTTGGTTTGCTGACCTGGCACCCCATATTGGGCCTAGAAATTTGCACAAGATCCCAATGTCAGTAGTGTAAATTGCATTGCTGATTGATCACTATGAATATATTTAGAAGAAAAACAATATACTAGGGAAATAACCTAAAGTTAAATTTCAATTTCAGAAAAATTTCTCACATTAAAGCAACTTATCTTAGACAGGTCTACAAGTCTCTATGATGGGCACTGACCACCAGGGGGCAGATGCTCTGACTAGTAGGTTAGCTTGATGCTGAGTTCCGACTGATCAAGCCTAAGATAGGCCAGACATGCCCTGGAGCCCTCCTGCAACACTTCTCCAGCTGGCCAAACTCCTGCATCCCTCCCTGGCCCTGATTGTGCTCTGGTGGGGTCCCTCAGCCTGTTCTGTGACCTCTCAAAATCTGGGACTCCTCAAGAGATGTCAGAGAGCCAGTTTCAGCCTGATGGCAGAAAGACGGATTGCTATGATGCACACTGACCACCAGAGGGCAAACACTCAACACTGTAGCTGCCCCCTGATGGTCAATGCACTCCCACAGAGGGAGCACCACTCAGCCAAAAGCCAGGCTCAGAGCTGGTGAGCACAGCAGTGATGGTGGGAGGTCTCCCATCTCTGATCCCTGGGGAGCAGGCTTAAACCATCAATTGAACATCCCCCAAGGACTCCCAAACTGAAAGAGGGCCTAGGCCTGGCTAAGGGACACCCCCAAGTGAGCAAATTTTGTGCACCTGGCCTCTAGCCTTATCTAATAAAAGGAAAAGATAATGAGAGCTGAAAAATTTGTTAAAATCTCCTTCCATCCATCATTGCTACAGAATTACAGAAGAAATAGTGTTATATTACTGATTAGCTTATGATTTTTCAGAAAAGAAGAGAAATTAATGGGAATACCAAAAATAAGAATATGCATTTATGAAGTCTCCTTACATTTTATTATGCTGTATAAATATTTTAACCCACAATTTTAAGTTAAATCAATAGAGTATTAAGTAAATTTGCTTTATTATATATGCAGAGGTTAAATAACGAATAACAGATTCTGAATAAAAAATAGGTATGCTTCTAATGTAAAGAAGAATTTTAGTGCACATACAAAAAGACCATGTAGCAATTCTTTTTAAGTGTAGTGCTATATTGCTTTGTTAAGATACCATCAGTGAAACAGGGCTGTTTTTCCATTAGAATTTTTATTGTGACACTATTTTTAGTCATTAAAAATAAGTCCACCATATAATTTCATTCATATGTGGAATATAAAACAAAAACATAACAAAGGAACAACTATAAAAGAACAGAAAGGGACTCCTGGATACAGACAGTGCAATGGTGATTACCAGAGGGGAGAGGGTGTGTGAGGGGAGCAAAGTAAATAAAGGAAATCACATACTAGTATATGGTGACAGAGGAAAACTAGACATTTTGTGGTGAGCACACAATAGAGTATACAGCTATTGAATTATCATGTTGTACACCTGAAACTTATATAATGTTGGTAACCAATGTTACTTCAATTAAAAAAAAGAGAGAGAGAGAGAACTGGCCAGTGCTGCTTAGTGTTTAGAGCATTGGCTCTCACACCAAAGGATCTCCAGTTTGATTCCCAGGCAAAGGCAGATTCCAACCTCCACCCTGGTCGGAGCTGGGGCGTAGGGGTGGGGATGGGGCATAGGAGTGGGGATAGGGTGTGTATAGGAGGCAACCAATCAGTGTGTCTCTCTCACATAAATGTTTCTCTCTCTCTCTCTCTCTCTCTCTCTCTCTCTCTCTCTCTCTCATCCCCTCCCTCCCTTTTTTCAACTCTCTCTAAAAAAGTCAATGAAAAAAAATATCCTTGGATGAGAATTTAAAAAAATAACAATGTTATTGTGAGTTATGCAAAAAAAAAAAAAAAAAAGTACACAGGATTTTATTTTGCCCTGAAAATCGACATCACAAATGGGAATTAAATCTGATTAGTCATTTTTAAATATAAGTTAAGGGAAAACACTCTAGAAATTTCAAACATATTACTGTTTTTCCTCCATAAAACTTAATTTGTTTAAGTGAGTGAGTGCCTCTGGGCATTTGTACAGGAAAAATAAAATCTCCCAAGCTGTTTTGTTCTATAGAACAGTCACAAGATTCATGCTGAATCCAGAAGGATTTTAAAAGTGGACAAGTGACATCGCCAAGCTTATATTTCTTATGCATGAGAAACTGTGGTTGGCACAGGAGCCACTACCGACCCTGCATGTGGTATGTACCCAGATGATTCCATATGTTGGAAATGCTGCTTAAGCACTGTTGGCAGTTCCTATCCCAGAGAGCCAATACAGGGTACCAGCTGAGGCTACAAAAATGGATTAAAATCATATTTGGGAAAGCTTGCACTTCCCAGTCCCAGTTCAAGACAAAGAGAGATTTAAGCATGCCATGTTTCTAGTTAGAAGACTTTCTGGAAGATGAAAGACTGGTGAAACAAATCCCCGTGTTTTCATAAAAAGACTATAAGGCTTTCCAATTTTCAATTTTTTTTGTGCCCCATCATCTGATTTTTCATAAATGCTATAACAAAATTCTCAAAGGGCTGTACATTGCTCTTGAGGATTGCCTCTTGTTCTATGTAGTGTCAAAAGATGTGAATTTTGACGTGAGATTGTTTATATTCAGCTTCTTACAGTCCTCTAAATATTCAGAGACTTCAGATTTACCTCAGAGAATAGTTTGCTGATATTACAGATTGGAGACTGAAGAATGGGAAGGAGAAATAGAATCCAGTAATCCCAGACAGAACTGTGATAGGCAAAGACATCAGAGAATAGCTATATTTATTGTCATACACATACACATGCAAGCACATGTGTGCACACACCCACACACACATACACAGACTGATAGTCTCTGATTCTCAGTAGATGCAATTATAACCCTTTTGTAGATTAGAATAATAAAACTCATTGAGGCTCAGCAATTTAAGATGTCTAAACTGAGGTCATGTCTCAAACATCAAGCCCCTTCTGAGCTGACACCCAAGTTCTGATGATGCAGGACCAACAACTAGCTTTTTAGCAGGAGCAACAGGAAGTCATGAAATGTCTCCTAATGTTTAAGGTCTTCTTCAGTCCATCTGCCACAAATAGAGAAGACTTCAGAGTGTGGCTGTTAAAAGATATGAATTTATATGCCAAAACCAGTTTGGCTCAGTGGATAGAGTGTTGACCTGCAGACTGAAGGGTCAAGGGCATGTACCTTGGTTGCAGGCACATCCCCAGTGGGGAATGTGCAAAAGGCAGCTGATCGATGTTTCTCTCTTATAGATGTTTCTGACTCTATCCCTCTCCCTTCCTCTCTGTAAAAAAATCAATAATATATATATATATATATGTTAAAAAAAGATATTAATTTCTAGTCTCATGTGCCAGTGACAAAGGTAGCAATAACTGCTGGTTTCCAGGAATAGCCCCTGCATTTGTGTGTGTAGAAATTGAAATGTGATCAACTACTCACAGAGTTTGTCCTAGTGCCTGCTGGAACACTTAAAGTGGCCCAGTTTTAAGGCATATTCCCCACTCATTGTCACCATGTGCTAACATAGTTGCTGATATCTACTTGGGGAAATATTTGAAAGAAAGGAAAATTTTTATTTGATGTATTGGGACTTGTTCTACTTTCTTTATATGATAAAAATTGAAGGGAGAGAAAAAACCATATATATATGAACTCAAAGAGAGATAAGTACAGTATAAAGAAGGCTGAGTTGGGGACCCATGTGACTATGAGTATGAATTGCAGCACAAGACAATATGCAGATAAGGATAAACAAAGTATGTATCTTAGCCTGACATCCATGATCTCTCATCCCTGTGCTAGTAACAATTACTCTATTCTGTGTGTTGAGAAATTCAGTGGAAATGCAAAGTTTTCCAACTGGACATTAGGGTGACAGATTTGTGCTTTAGAAATATCACTGACAATAGCCCTGGTCAGGTAACTTGGTTGATTAGAGGGTTTTCCCAATATGCCAAGGTCATGAGCTTGATCCCTGATAGGGCACATACAAGAATCAACCAATGAATACATCAATAAGTAAAACAATAATCTCTCTCTCTCTCTCTCTCTCTCTCTCTCTCTCTCTCTCTCCCCCTCCTCTCCCTCTCTTATTCCCCCTTCCTCTCTTGCTCTCTAAAAATCAATAAGTAAAAAAATTTTAAATAGTTTTAAAATAATAAATAAACACTGTACTTTAAAAAAGAAATATTACTGAATGGGTTAATAGAAGAAAATAGAAACTATAGACAGGGTAACTACTTAGGAAACAAGAGTAGTGGTTTATTCTCAAAGAAGAGAAGCAAATGAACTAAAATAATGAAAGTGAGAATGGAAATGGCCCAAGTTTTTTCCACTGCAGAATGTTTAGTTTGAAGGCTATTTGGATGAAAATCTAAAGGATCCACATGATATAAGGACTTGCGAAGAGAAAAGTACACTCCTTCTTGTGGTCACCTACCTCTCAAAGGTGATGAAGACACTAGCCCCATAAATGACCAGCTACCTACCTCTCAGCAGGTTTTCTGGTCTTACAGACAAGTGACCAGATAGCAGGGTCTCTTCATTCAGGATTTCAAGGTGTTTGAAGTTTCTTAAGTTTGGGTTTTATTTCCTTGATTGAGATTTTATCTACTCATTTAGATATAGTCATCCTATCTAATAAAGAGAGAAAATGCTAATTGACCCACACACCATTGCAAAGATGGTAGCACCCACAGCCAATAAGAAGAGAATATGCTAATTGAATGTTATGCCATCAAAGATGGTGGCACCCACAGCCATAAGATGGTGGTGCCCAGCCACACAGGGCTGCCCAAGGCTCAGATAACCAGGGCCAGCCAGGTCTTGTGCTGCCAGCAGTGGCAGCAGCAGAGGTGTGATGGGAGTGTCACCTTCCCCTGATCACTGGTCACCTCCCATCCCTGAAGGCTCCCAGACTGTCAGAGGAGGCAGGCCAGGCTGAGAACCCTCCCCACCTCCCCCCAATGCATGAATTTTCATGCATGGGGCCTCTAGTAACATATAAAAGAATAACCAGAAGCTTAAATTGTCTCTGAAACTATGTCAACCAAAGTTTACATACCACTTTTAGGTAATGGTCTTCTTTGCCTGTATCTTGCTCTGTTTAAAGAGGTGAATTGAATACATACTCATTTGTACACACACACACACACACACACACACACACACACACACAGTTGTACTTATCTTTAATTGGTAACAAACTACCCCAAACATAGTTACTTAAAAAAGCATTATTCCTATTGACTATTTGTTGTGACTTGCTCACTGGGCAATTCTTATACTCCCTGTTATGATGAATGGGTCACAGTCATTTGGGGACTTGACTGGTAGAATGTCCAAGGTGACTCATTCACATGATTGTCAGAGTGATGCCAGCTATCACTTGGGATTTCAGTTTGGTCTATTAAGCAACAAGCTTTGGTTCTCCTTTTTGTATCTTGCTTAAAATTCTACATCTGGGTCTAAGAAGGAGTGTTCCAAAATGATAAGTCCCAGTATATAAGCACTGTGTTTGAGACTTAGCAAGTTTTCATTTGCATCTCTTGGTAATATCCCATTGGCCAAAGCTACTTAGGAGATCAGCACAGACTAAAGGGAAGAAGAAACAAGTGCCACTTCTCATTGTGAACAAAAAGGGAAAGGTGATTGTTGAAGGCTACCTTTGGAAACTCTCTGCTAAACACACACACTCATTTGTATACAATATTGAAATGTTTATGTTTAAATTAAAACAAAAATCTTCCTGCATTATAATTTTCGCATATAACAATCTATACTGAGAATTTGTCCTCTACTTATTAACTAACTTTACAATGAGATAAAGTGTCATGAATGTTTAAGAAGGGGCCTCCAATGAATTGAGAATTGTCCACAGACTCCCCTCTACTGTATAAAATCAAGTAACCGGTGACTGTTGAGATAATGGAGCAAGTGGTCCAGTGTTGGGAGTCCTGCCATGGTCAGTTCTGCAGGTTGTACACTGCACAACATGAGCTTCATTCAGGGACTATGTGAATGGCATTGCTTAGTTGTGCGGTATAAAGCGATCCTCCACATTCTTTATTATATAGGTTCCAAATTGAAAGGGTAGATAGTGATGTAACTAACTGAGATAGAAAACCCAGGAAAATAAATTAACTACAGTGGAAAAAACAATGAATTCCATTTTGGACATGCTAGGTTTGAAGTGCCTGTCCAATATCCATATCTAACTGTGGGATGGGTAGTAGGAAATGTTCCTTTGGAGCAGAGTAGGAAGGGGAATCAATGATATCACTGAAGGACAACAGGTTTGGAAAAAAGAGGAAGGGCCTGAAATGAAACCCTGGAAGAAAGGGGAGCCAGTGAAGCTTTTTGAGAAAGAGCAGTCCGAAAGATGCCCCATGGTAACACGTCTCTACTAGAATAAGGTAGATCGGTAAAAGCCTTTTATTTAAAACAAACGTAAAGACCTGCACTTAAACAGGTCAATTAACTTTCCATTACAGTCTTTACACAAGCTCTCTGAGGGTCTTCCAGACAGGGCACTAATTCGCAGGAAAACTGTTTATTCTCTCGCTTTCTCCCTGCTCAGTGCATCAAAGATGACCTTAAATAAGGATAAGATTGTTTCGTGCAGTGATTTACAGTTTACAGAGCATGTTCACTCCCTTTATCTAATTTGTTCTCTATCATCGCTCTCTGAAGTACGCAGGGCAGGTATTAGTATCTTCCTTTTACAGATGAGCAAACTGAAGCCAAGAGAAGTGATTATGCCAAAGTGGATGGAACTGTGTCCTCTGACTCCTAATTCAGTTCTGTTTCTGCTGAAATGCCTGATTATATCAAGGATCAAGTCCTTGCTTTTCATTCAGCCTCCAATGCCTCTAAATTAGGAGTGTTCTGTCGAAGAGATATGTGACTCGGGGGGAAGATGTGGCAGGAGCTGGGACTCCAGGGTGACTGACACCTGTCCTGCATTTGTGTGGCTGTGCATTCTAGTCCCTCTCTTTCTGTGGCATGGACTTGAGAAATGTTACTTTTTTTTCCACGTGATGAAGGAATTTAATTGGTTCTCTCTGCCTTTAGAGATTTATTTGAACAGGCTTGCAATCAAGACCTCAAATATGCTTTTTTGAGTCAAATAGGAGAAACATTTCATCTTTTCAAACGGCAAATTTATATAAATATAAAACATTCTTAACAGTTTAAAAACACTTTTTCTTCAAATATCAATATATTTCAATTATAAGTATTACTGTCCTGCTACATAAAAAACCTTTTTTAGCTTCCATGCTGTGTGAAATGGACTGATAAGTTCATTTCAAGCATACATCATGTCTATGGCAAATTGATATACTAGCAAAGAGAAAACCTATCAACTATTTTTTTTAAGTGTCAGCCTACTACATACAGCCTTCAATATATGATAGCATCACCTTCATTAACATGGTCCATTAGTATAATGCATTTGATTCAATAGTTTCTGCTCAGTGTAGAAGTTTATGATTCTTAATGTGGAAAATAATACAATAATTAAATAATAATACAAAAATAACCACTGTATTTTACATACTTACAGCTGTAAACCTATTTTTGTTCTATCTGTATGTATGTGTAAAATCTAAGGATAATTAAAGTTACTTACATTTTTGCAAAATTTTAATGACCCTTAGTTTGTAGAAATGTGAAATTGAAAATCTCTAAGACCTTTCTTTTATGTTCTTTATAACACATATAATAATTCATTTTAATATTTTATTTAATTTTATTATTAAACTAGTGGCCCAGTGAACGATATCTGTGCATGGAGTGAAGGTTGTCCCTCAGCCTGGCCTACACCCTCTCCAATCTGGGACCCCTCAAGGGATGTCCAACTGCTGGTTTAGGCCCAATCTCAGTGGACATCTCTCTCGCAATCTGGGACTACTGTCTCCTAACTGCTCACCTGCCTGCTTGCCTGATCAACTTTAACCACTCTACCTGTCAATCTGCTCACCTCCATATGCCACTCCCACTGGCCTCCCCAACTGCCTCCCCTGCCAGCCTGCTTGCCCCCAATTGCCCTCCTGCCAGCTTGCTTGCCCCAAACTGCCCCCCTGCTCACTCCCAATTGCCCTCCCCCACCAGCCCATTTGCCCCTAACTGCCCTCCCCTCCTGGCCTAATCACCCCTAAATGACTCTGCCTCAGCCCCGCCACCATGGCTGTGTCCAGAAAGACGTCCAGAAGGTCTCCCAGTCTAATTAGCATGTTATGATTTTATTAGTATAGATATTGTATTTAATTATTTTAAAAGTTGAGCAAAACAAAGCAAGATTCATAATATTGTCAACTTTTAAGTAGAGAATTTCTTCATCAATTAAAATATCATTTGATCAGATGCATGCAATTTGATTTACCGATGAGGGATACACCCCTTGCATGACATGGTCTTTATTAATATATTTGTAGAATGCTATATTACAAATTGTATAAAGGTCCAAATTCATAAAAAGAGATGCATTTGACATAATTTTATTTAATTATGCTATACTGTGTTTTTCCATTTTCATCTTTTACTATAATAAAAAATACAGCTACAGTGGGTAAAGTCAAATGGTGGTGAAATGCAACCTGTACATCCAAGTAATTTTCTGCAAATCATGGCCCTGAACAGGTGCCTCAAATGGTTGGAGCATTGTCCCATCAGCCAGGGTTCCAGGTTGGATATCAGGACAGGTCAAGACACATATATACAAGAATCAATCAATGGGTACATGGATAGATGTAGCACCAAATCCATGTTTCTCTCTCTCTTTCTCCTTCTCTTTCCCCTGTCTCCTTCCTTCCTCTCTAAAATCAATAAATAAAAATTTGAGGAGGAAAATAAGATCTGCAAATCCATGGCTCTGATTAATTAGCAGTCTGGCTAGTTGGATTCCCAGGTGATACATATTAAATTCCATTATTTTTATGGCTTTTAATGGATAAGAAAAGGGGAAAGTCATTGAATTTGGAAAAGCAGAGACCATTGGCGATATTTGTCATTAAAGGAGGGAGGTGAGCTATAAAGAAAATGGGATGCAATAAAATGAAACCAGCAGATAAATGCTTGGCATTTGAGATATTTAGTAATGAAAGAAAGAAAAAAATAAGTAAGAAAATAATTAATAGGGTAAGAAATAGAATGGTTAAAACAGTTTAATAAGATGGAAGAGTCACAGTATGTTTGAGGATAGAAGGTAAATGCCTATAAAATAACTATGTTTTGAATATCATGGAGAAGAGGGAAATAAAAGTGATAATGAAAATGTTTTACGAATTAACAGAGTTTTAGTTCACTGATTGTTTTCTTAGCTTTTCTCAGTAGTAAAGACTTGAAGCCTCAGGCTGCTAGAAAGAAAAACTAAATAGGTAGAGCAGCATGGGCTCTGGAATGGCCATTTTATTGTATCCCTCTCTCCTCCTTTCTCCTAACAGGCCCAGAGCACAAAAGCAGGGAGTTAAAGGGGGTGTGGGGATAAGGAGGAAGTACAGGGTGTGGACTTGCTCTATTTGACTCATCTTGCAGGCAGTAGGGGGATGAGCTAATATTGGGACCACTTCCAATATTAGGCTGTTCAGATACATGTTTCATTTTGAAGTATCTGACTAAAAGCTTTCAGTCACTCAACTGGAAACAATGATGAAGCGATATACAGTGATATGAGGAGCACAGACTAAACTAGCTGACAGAGTTCCTTTCCCCATTTCAGTCCTGCCCTTCATTTACTCTGGGTTCCCTGCCTTGACAGACCTTCCTTCATTTTATAGACACTTGTCCTCACTTTAGGCTCCAACTTTAGAGCCGTCTTAGTTTGTACTGTCTCTGCCATCATATACATTAGTGACTGGCAAAGCTTATTTTCCATTGAAATCACATGGAAAGCTTTTGAGATCCCGGTTATATAGGTCTGGTGCAGAGCCCAGGGACAGGCTGTAACAAGCACAGCAGGTGATTCTGATGTCAATGATATGAAAATGACTCTGAAAAAAAACAGTTCTAAGTAATATACGAGGTTGTATATGTGTGTTCATTATTTATAATACTGATAACTTTTAATCTGTATTGTGTGTGTATATACATATACACACATATATATGTAAATTCATATTCCAAACAATATTTGCATCAGACTCAAACTAGCAGCAGGATGATGCAAGTAATGTGGTTATAATGATCATTTTGTAGCTGTGACTGGTGTTCCTAAGTGGTTAGAGCATTGGCCTCCACATCCAAGGGTCTCAGGTTCGATTCCCAGTCAAGGGCACATACTGGGTTGCAGGTTTCATGCACAGCCCAGGTCAGGAGGTAACCAATCATGAATCACCTCGATGTTTCTCTCTCTAAAAATCAATGGAAAAAGTATCCTTGGGTGAGGATTAACAAAGAGGAGAGAGAGAGAGAGAGAGAGAGAGAGAGAGAGAGAGAGAGAGAGAGAGAGAGAGAGAGAGAGGAAAAAGAAAGAAAGAAAGAAAGAAAGAAAGAAAGAAAGAAAGAAAGAAAGAAAGAAAAAGAAAGAAAGAAAGAAAAATAGTGCCTGCCAGCTAGGCAGAACAGGAAGGCCAACTGCTGAAGGTAAAACCAGTATAGGCCAGAGGGAGACTAAATTTGGAAATCAAAATGGGAAAGAGAAGCACCCTGTAGAACTCCACTAGGAATCAAGGAGTTCATTATATGCTACCATAAAATGGGTTCTCCTGGCATGCAGAAATGTTTCAAACCAGGAATCCATCAATTTTGCATGATTTTAAGTTCTAGCATAGTATTTATTCTTATTATCTTTTTTAAGTAAAAAATATTGCAAAGTTGAGTGTTTGGAATATTATGATTTCCCAATAAGAACTATCACTATGATGTGCAGTGCTAGGTGAGAATTACAGGGTGATTAATTCTCTTTCTAATACAATCATTTATCTTGCTGCAACACTCATAATGAACTAGAGAAATAAAGCCCACTCTCATCTAAAGATACTTTACTTAGATTGGTTTTAAAAGGATTGACCTACTTCTGGCAATTTTCAAGTTTACACTAAGGTTTTGATAATTAAAATAAATTAAGCTTTGATAAAAAGCTGATTACAGAATTCAATAAAAAGTGAAAGTTAAAAAACACACACATGTATTCAACACTAGTATTATTTTCCAATAAAGATACAATCACCTAATCAAGTAATTATGGTTCTCTTTCTGTGAGTTAAAATGTTTTAAGTTTTGATAAAACCTGGAGGCTCCATTTCTACAAATTAAGCAGTAGCATCAGAATGCAACACAGGAGCCTATTAACGACCATGGGCCTATTTCATTCTGTGTGATGAAACAGGGGTTTCTTCTACTGTGGGCTCAGACAAGCCTATTCCTTTATAGTTACACGGTCAGTCCCAATTGGGAGAGGCTGTTGCCTCTGTAAAGGTACTCACCAGCTGTGAGACCTGCATTTGGTGCCCTCCGGTCAGCTGAGTGGTGCTCCCACTGTGGGAGCGCACTGACCAGCAGTGGGCAGCTCCTGTGTTGAGCGTCTGCCCCATGGTGGTCAGTGCACATCATACCAACCAGTCAAATGGTTGAACGGTCACTTAGGCTTTTATATATATAGATACCTTACATGCTTTAAGCTCCCAAGTAAATGCTTGACTTTTAAAATGTGGAGTTCTGGTCTGACCCTGCAGAATGATCTAAGAATTATTGGCTGAAAAAATGTAAAAGAGCTGATACTCATCTGACCATTGAGGCAGGTGCACTACACCCCATCCTTTCCCACCCCCAACCCCTGCATCAACTCTGAGAACTGCTGGACTGAAGTTGTCATCTCGCACCTGGAGACAGACAGGATGGTGACTAATGACACATCCCAGAAACTTGAGGGCTCCCTGAAGCTGACATTCAGGCTCCTACTAGTACTGCCTTCTTCTTTGGTCTTTGCTCCCAGTGCTATTTCATTTGCTTCCTCAGTCTCCAGTGCCCACCACTCATTTAGACAAACAGGGTCATCATCTGACCCCAGGCATGAACAGGGCTCCTCTAGCCTGCCCACTGCTGTGGCTGAGTTCCCACTCTTTCTGATGTTATAAAGATGTACATATGCCAGATTCTATTAATTCTAGAAAATAACTGAGAGAAGTTATTGCTATTAAACTTTCACAGTAGTATATCTGGAGCTCTCAAATTATATCTACTACTTTTCTGTGTTATTAGGAAAGTATTTATGTCCATATCATTTTTTCTATTGTAGGGTGGCATTTCTGCTTCTCCTCATACAGGGTGAGCTGCTTATGGGCATTTAATTCTCTTTGCAAGTCTAAATCACATATCTAAATACAAAAGGGTGTTCAATAAATATGAATTTTTAAAAGTGAGCAGTAGAGAAATAATAATCTCTCAACTTCTGCTTGTATTCTGGTAATGAATGCCATTTTTACCTTTTTTAGGTCATTTCATCTCTGTCTCATTTTATTTGCCTATAAAATGGAAAATATGTCACTTTTCCTTGAAAAGGCATCGCATGTTTGTAGAAGATGCTATGTCAAAATCTTATAAAAGCACAATCAATAATTATTAAGAATAAATGGATTAAAGATGGAAAATAAAGAGCTCTATCCTAGCTCTAGTTCATTACTAATGATTGATACTTAATTCTTATATTCAGCTTCTCTACTTGTGAAAAGAAAATAATCATAACACCCTTCATTTCTGTATTCAGAGGTGTTCTAAGGATAAATAGGTAGGTATAAATTAATACATTATTAGTTTCTTTTTAAAAGACTATTTTTTAAAGGTCAAGTATTGAAAGTTTACTAAAAATAATGGAGGGGCTTCTTACTGATGCATGCAATTTTTAATAAGACAAAATAAGGACAAATCATAATTATAAGGCATTTTAACAAAAACAGTATTTTATGTATACCAACCTTATTCAGTACCATCAGGTGACTAAGAGTTGAGAACAAATACCATTCCTTATGGAGTCTTCTTATAGTATATATAACAATTATTTATAATTACCATAATTAACATTTGTTTTATAACAAATGTTTCTTTAGTGTAATTTATCTAGAATATCACCATTTTCATCGCTATCTTGTAAAAAAATATTTCCAAAATATACTTTTAATTATGATCAACTTTTTCTAAGTTGTTTTATTAATATTATTTTATGAAATTTCACTAATAGCTAAGGGAAACACCTTAGCCTGCCTTATCTAAACATCTTACAAATGAGGCATTAGTTTTCTCTGCACTAAATAGGTCTTTTTAGATTGTTCATGTTATTATTGCCAAAACAAAAATTATATGGCTTACAACAATTTGACTATTTTTAGCATTTTTTTAGATAATATTACTATATTTCAAACAATTCTTATCTACTTTAAAATTGTAGATTAAAATGACAACTTTTGTTCATTTAAGGTCAATACATTTTTCTTTTTATTAATTGAACTAAAGTTTTCTGCCATTTTAAACTCTTGGACACAAGTCTTTCCTCATTGATGCTATCTAAAATCTTCAACAATCAAATTATTGCTCATAAAAAGTGAATAATATTATTGGTACCAAAATATATTTCATTTTCTATACTGTATAACCACTAATAAATGCTCCCAATGCACATTATTTCTATTTAAAATACCGAGACTGTTCCCCATAATTCATGAGGAACTTAAGTAGAAGATGACCAGGGAACAGAAAATAGTTTTTTACAGAAGTCTCCCAATATACCTGCAGTACATGGCATTTTACATGCCTCTGACTGTGCTGTATAATACTGGTGGTAAATGGCCATGTTTCCCTGTGCCTACAAGGTTTGAACAATGCAGTTTTTTTATCTATAACTAGAGGTCCAGTGCATGAAAACCCATGTATTCAGGTTGGGGATCCCTGGATCTTGCTGGTGGCTGAGCAGAGCTCCTCCTATGGGAGCTCATCGGCCACTGAGGCCAATCCTGCATTTAGTGTCTGTCCCCTGGTGGTAAATGTGCATCATAAAGACCAGTTGTTCCAGATCAGTCTGCCATTAGGCACTATTTGCATAGTACCCTTTTATTATATAGGATAGATGTTCTTCCTGACTAAGCAGGGATTACAAGGGAAGCCCAGGGTGGCAGAGGGAAGCTGGTGCTGGCAGCAGGGGGAAGGAAGGCCTACTCTTCCACAAATTTTGTGCATCAGGCCTCTGGTTACATTATAAGATTATCCAAAGTCACTTAAAGAGGGCTTTCAAACAACTTCAGTCTGGCTTCTGTAAGTGTAATTTTTGACATCAAACAGTACAAACACCTTAGCTACTCAAAATATAGTGAGAAATGTTCTGTTAGAAAACCAATCTCATAAAAAAAAACTAATTCTGACAGCTCCTCCATTTCTGTGTGCCTGTGGCTTCATAAATTGTTTGTTTTCATCTATTATTAACCAAGAGGTTTGCCCTTTTCTTACCTTTGTGGACTTTTTAATGATCAACCATCTTACATCCTCAAAAACTGCACGGTTGCACTCCAGAACTTATGGAAATCTCTAAAACAAGCAAAGGAGCTCATATGTGTGGAAGTGGCTGCTTGTTCGTTAAGTAGCTCCACAAATTTGCATTTGATTTTGGACTTCTATAAGGTTTAGGTCCCTCCATGACAAAATTTCAATGATTAGTCTCCTCCCTATATCTTTTAATGTTTTTTCTAACCCTCATTTTTCAACAATATGATTTTTCAAATGAGTTAAACATTCAAACACTTAAAGTGAAGAGGAGGTACATGGTCGGATATCCCCAAAAAGTCCTTACAACTTTTAAAATTTTATTCTTGTTTCCACATACAGATCTTAACCCTAGCACTATTTTGTAAACTCTTTTTTTATCTGTTGATGATGAATTGAAGGCACATCATTTTTCTCTCTGTGCCCTGAGGGAGATGGAGCTGAGCGGGCTATGTCTGTCAGTGGCTAGGATTCCATCACAGCAAGGCGTGCAGAGCTGGAGTCCACAGCCCAGGTTTCTTAGGGACACACCTTCCAGAGTTGGGAGGAGAAAATTCAGGACAGTTGAGGGAGTTTTCTCTATAACACATTTTTCAATTGAAGAAATGTTCTGTATTCTATAAGTGGTCCCCAAAACATGCCTATGCAGTTTAACAGCTGACAGCTCAATTGATATTTCTTTTTTTCAAGCCAAACTAAGCTTTGAACAAAGGAAATTCATCCTAAATGCTACTGGAAATTTGAAAACATAGTAGAAGTACTATACTGCTTTTATAATTATTCAAAGTGTATATACATTTGTAGGGGTGGTCACCAGGCTTTGAACGAAGAAAATTTATCCAATAGACATTTTTATGGGGATACATAAAAGATAAAGTTTACAGTACAACATGGGCAGCAGTTAACAAATTGAGGGCACATAAATACCAAACAAAATGATTCTTGATGTTTGCTATTCCATTGCTTTACGTTATCAGCAGAGCCTGAACCAGAAGGGACATCAGTGTGAAAACAAGCATTGACAAAAAAAGAAAAGATGCTTATTACTGTAGATTCTTTTAAATTTTTTAAATGAACTATATACTAATATACATTGACTTTATAATCATTCAGTGTTTTGCACACCCTATATGATTCTTACTCTTTTAGTATTAAATGTTTTTTTTTCTATAAAAGTAAGCAGGTATGGAAGTTGGTTATAAGTTTTTTGTGTATTTTTTTTTTAAATCATCCTCAGTTGTTAAAAACTTTGCCAATCCAAGTAGGTGCTCCCATTTTTGTTGTTGCTATTGTTCCAAAAGCTGTAGAGCACTTGAATTAAAAGTCACACCAAGCTCTCACTCTAGTTCTGAATCTGCAGCCTCAGATCTACATAGCTAACTTGTTATTCCCAGGAGAAACTAGAGATAATAAGAGATGTCTCAGTTAATGGGGCACAGCCACTGACCTTCATTCATGAACTGATCTTTATTGAATATCTACTATATACTAAGTACTGAGGATATATGGTTCACTACTTTATTTAACTCTTTAAATTTGATTTCTAAAATTAGGTTTTCAGAGAAGGTCTCATGGAGACAGTACTGTTGGAGTGAAACTTGAACTAAATGAGGGAGCCCTTTTGCTTCCTGGAGGAAAAGCACAAAAGGTAGAGGGAAGAGCATGTGCAAAGCCTTATTGAAAGAGTACGCTACTCCTTACGAAGGAGCAGCAGTGAAGTCAGTGTACTTGAGTGAAGTGAGCACATTGTTGAGAAGAGGTCCAAGAATTATCAGGGTGGAAGGAAAGTGCCAATGAAAAACTCCTCCCCCTCTCCCTCCACTCCCCACCCTCTGACAATGACATAGAAAGAAAGCCCTGGAAGGATTTTGAGCAGAGATATAGCATAATATGACTTTTCATATTTTAGGATCACTCTGGCCACTGTGATAAGAATAGACTTGAAAGAAAACCAGGACTAAAACAGGAAAAACTATTTGAAGGCTATTGGAATAACTGAAGTGAGAGATGATGATAATTTATACCACAGTAGTTCCAGTGAAGATAATGAGAACCTTTCACATTTATTTTGAAGGTAGAATCCTACAAGATTTAACAAGATTAGGTCATACTTTTCTGGTATGTATGGGTAAATAACTTCCTAGGTCATTCCACCAACAAATACTTAACTGTAATTTACTGAAGTTGGTCATGAGACAATCGCATGATAATTCTCAGCCCACGCTTTCTTATGTCTTCCAAAGCTATGACAGTTAATTGTTTAAAAGAAGAAATCAAAAACCAAAAGCAATGAAATACAATGGAGAGTAAAGTTTCAGTTCCCGTGAGTCTCAAACCAACCAAGCTTTAAAGGATTAAAGATTTCTTAATGTCAATCCAATATGATACTGAAGAGAAAGAGAATCAAACTTTTGGATAACCCTTAAATGAATTTTAAAAGAATTTATTGTAGTGGGAACCTCTAAAGCATATACTCTTTTTTTGTCTTTTGCTCTATTTTGCCCAAAGCTAATGGGAGCTCATATGCTCTTAAAGACTCAACTTCTCAGCCCTGTCCAGACTTCTCCAAGGACAAATGCAATGTTATCAGAGACATGAGAAAGAGTTTTTAGACACTTCTCTGCTACTAGCTGCATCTTCCCATACTGGTGAGATTTGCATTCATATTATCCTGCAAAAGGATCTAAATAAGGAGGATAGGATCTTAAAGACAAACTTTTTATTTGTTCTGCTTTATAAAAGGAATTTATCAGGAGGTTTTGTCTTCTATAATGCATTAAGAATGCATTGTTACTTTGCAAAATATATAACTAATATCTAAATAAATAAATAAGATATGTCTGAGAATTAGATCTTTGAAGAATAGCATCATCTTTACATTGTCTTCCTCAAATAACAACTGGTGAACTAGAATTTTCATAGGAAACAGAGACAGTGATATGCAGGAAAATAACTAGCTTACCAGTTAGGAGACTCCTGTTTTAGTCTATGTCATACCTAAAATTTATGTCTTGGTAAGTCATTGGGGAGGTGAGCACATTCATTTCCTCAAGTTAAACAATGTGGACTAGATGATACCTAAAGTCTCTCTGGGCTGCAAATGGCCTGTGAGCTTTTAGATTTGCTAGCAGAGTAGGAATACATAAGCTCTATATGCTGTAAGTAAAAGATGAACAGATGGCAAAGCTGACATTCTGTTAAAAAATTCAGGAACCTAATTTATAGTCTCTTCTGGATACAAGATCGTTCCACATCTATAAAGAAACAAGTTCCAGGGTAAAATAAAAATCCTTTGAACTTCAGAATTCTTCAGTTTTATTTAAAAGAAAAACTTTTTTCAGATTACATTGAAATCATGTTTAAGAACAATCAATCTACAGAAATTGTTAGAATCATCAAATATGGAAAGGGGTGTTATATAAACAGCAATCCATATTTAAGGAAGTCAGCAGTGTTTGGGGAACATCCGAGTGAATACTCATTTATGTCGGTGGTACCTGGTATAGGTTGTTTCATTAAATTTATTAGGGTGACATTGTTCAACATGAGCATGTAGGTGTCAAGTGTGGTTTTCTATGTTACAAGATCTGTATATTGCACCACGTGTCCACCAAAGTCAAATCTTCTGTCCCCTAGCATAAATTGTTGATTCAGAAAGTAAAGCATACACTTTATTTACTGACTTATTGCCATATTTTAAATATTTGATGAAAATAAATAGTTGGAATTGATTTTCTATCCTGATAATACAAACTTGACTCAAATACGCTACAATTATCAGATTATAGACAAATGTTTTTATATCCATATCATTTTCAGGCAAATTCATTTAATTAAAAATACAAGTAACCTTTGATTTTGCAATGCTAATTCCTATTCAAAAAACTCCCCTATATTAATCCTGGTATCAGAAAAAGCCATTCCATACTGTGATTCAAATATAATCTTTGAAAAAGTCCTGTAGGGTCTTGGGGCTCTTTCTAAATGGGAAGAACGTGGGCAAGCAAATAGATAGATATAAATAGTAATTCAAAGCTTTTTCACTAGAGCTGACCTAATTCTTTGATTTAATGTTTGATATCCTTTCAGAAAAGGCAGTTGCTTATATGTCCTGAGCAGTGCCAGGGAGACATTAACTCAACATGACCATTGGGTAGCATTCACAGGCTACTGTGTGGAAGAACTTTTGTTCATTATTATAAGGTTTTCAATGGTTGTGACAGTTGGACCAGATCTACTAGAGACTGCTGGGGAGCAGGAAGTGAGGGGAAGAGGCGTCACCTCTCTGTGAAGGTGCAGTTCAAGCAGCAAGTGTATCCCTAACAAGAATAGCAGAAGCCGTAGCACTCCTCAGAAATACCCCAGCACCCAGAGTGCTTCACTGCCAGAGGCATTCTCAGTCAAAAATGAGCTCTGAATAGGGGAATAAAAGTAACCCAAACAGAATGAAATTATGTGTTTATTGTAATATAAACCATATTATAGAAGAGTATAAAAAGCAGACTTTAATGTCAGAGCAAAGCTCTATCAATTAATAGCCAAGTAACCTTGTCAAGAACTTCTCTATCATCAGTTTCTTTATATAAAATGAAGATAAAAAAGGTAACACCATGTCTATAAAGCACTTAATACAGAATCTTCTTTGGATTATGTAGGTCTTCAATAATCATTAGTTATGTTTACATTTTTTAAATTCTTTACTGTTTAAAGTATTAGATGTAGTATTGCATATGTCTCTTTTTACCCTCATTGGCCACCCCTTCTCCCCATTGCTGTTCTGGGCTGCAAACATTGCACAGCTCCTCTGTTGCCTAGAGGTAGGATGCCGTAAGACAGAGGGAGGTAGAGTAGGTCACCAAACAATGGGTTGGTTGGAGTTTGGAGGGAAGTGGTGGTTCACGCTCCAGCCAAGCATGCCCAGGCATTGTACCTATGCCCTGAGTTTCTTGGAAATGGCTGAAATAACTTTTGTAACCTTTGGATTGTCATTGTAAGTGGCCTAACTCCCTCTTGTGGTTTCCAAGTATAAATTTGCTGTAACACCTGTGGTCTGCACTGCAGTTCAGCCTTTGCTGAGGTGAAGTGCTGCAACTTTAGTAGCTGGCCAGCTTAATAAAGGCTCATAAATTTTGACCTCTGTCTCTGGTGGTCATCTCTTGCAGGTCGCCCCATAACAGTACATGACCCCCCCCTTAGAGTCTGTGTCCATCGGTTATGCTTATATGCATGCATACAAATCCTTTGGTTGATCTCTTATCTCCCACTCCCACCCTCCCCTGCCTTCACTCTGAAGAATTATGGACTGTTCGATGCTTCTGTGTCTCTGGATCTACTTTTGTTCTTCAGTTTATGTTGTTCATTATCTTCCACAAATGAATAAAATAATGTGATATTTTTCTTTCTCTGACTGACTTTTTTCACTTAGCATAATGCTCTCAATCCATGCTGTTGCAAACGGTAAGAGTTCTTTCTTTCTTTTTTACAGCAGCATAGTATTCCATTGTGTATATGTACCACAGTTTTTTAATCCATTCATCTGCTGATGGGCACTTAGGTTGTTTCCAAATCTTGGCTATTGTAAATTTTGCTGCTATGAACATAGGGGTGCATATGTCCTTTCTGATTGTTGTTTCTGATTTCTTAGGATATATTCCTAGAAGTGGGGAAGTAAAAAATAAACAAATGGGACTACATCAAAATAAAAAGCTAATGCACAGCAAAAGAAACCATCAACAAAACAACAATAAAGCCCACTTCCTGAGAGAACATATTTGCCAATGTTATATCTGATAAGGGCCTAATCTCCAAAATTTATAGGGAACTAATTAATCTAAACAAAAGGAAAATAAACAATCCAATCAAAGAATGGGCAAAGGACTTAAATAGACATTTTTCCGAAAGTGAACATTCAGAAGGCCAAGAGGCATATGAAAATATGCTCAAAGTCACTAATCATCCAAGATATGCAAATCAAAATGATAATGAGATACCATCTCACACCTGTCAGAATGGCTATCATCAACAAATCAACAAACGACAAATGCTAGTGGAGAAAAAGGAACCCTCGAACACTGCTGTTGGGAATGCAGACAGTTGGCAGCCACTGTTGAAAACAGTATGGAGTTTCCTCAAAAAACTAAAAATGGAACTCCCCTTTGACCCATTTATTTTTATTGTTATCTTTATTATCATTAGGATTGATCAAATGGCGAGGGGGGGTAATATTGAAAAGACAAGATTTTTACTGTTGCCATTCAATTCAATCTAACTCTTATTGAATTTATTCTTTTTTGTGTGTGAAAAAAAGTAACTGGAGAAACAAAAATTACTAAGAACTAATCTAATACTTTAAGAAGGCTAGACAAGTAAACTAACAATTAAAATTATTATAATTCAACATTCTTGAGATCAGTAACTGAGTCATTGTATACTTTGTCCTTTCAAAAGTATCACATAGTACTTACTTAATAAATAATTTAATTAAATTGGTGAGACATGAGCTACAATTACCGTATAAAGAGATAGCTAAGGAAATATTAAGAAAATAAAATCTCAATATAAAGTCAGAAAATTCTTCTAAAATGCCCTAACACTAAAACTGAGGCGTCGAGTAAGACTGGAAGTTACAGTGAGGATGAAGAATACACACTTTCGCCAAAACCAGTTTGACTCAGTGGATAGAGTGTCACCCTGTGAATGCAGAGGTCCTAGGTTCGATTCCAGTCAAGGGCATGTGCCTTGGTTGCAGAGGCAGCTGATGGATGTTTCTCTCTCATCGATGTTTCTGACTCTCCCTTTCTCTCTGTGAACAATCAAGAAAATAGTTTTTTTAAAAAAAAAAAGAATACAAACTTTCTCAGCATAAGGAGTAGCCATTTCAATGCACTATGAAGAGAGAACTGGATTTATTTAGCAAACTGTCAATCTTTAGTATGACTTAAGTAATGCATACCTAAGATAGACAGTCAGAGATTGGTGTGGGATGATAAGTATTCCTCCCACTTTCACCTCCATTCTGTTCCATTCTCCTTTATTTCTCTTCATAGCACATATAACTTATTTTTGTTATATTAACAATGTATATGTGTATTTGTTTATTGTCTGTTTCAGCCACTGGACTGTAAGCTTCATGAAGATAGGCGCATTGTGCTGTTTTTATTATTTCTATGTTTGCAGTCCCTAGAGCAAGTCCACACTCAATAAATATTCATTGAATGAAAATTGACAGAATGACTAAGAAGCGAATTGCTTATGAAACATTTTAAATATAATATTTAGGAAGAAATATCAGGATGACTAAGCATGAGGGTGGAGAAGAATGACAAGTCTGAGAGCGTCTCCTGAGTTTCTGGTTGAAGTGACTGAGGGAATGCCTAATAACCACAAATGAAATTCAAGACTAAGAGTTAGGAGGGAGCCAAGATGGCGGCATAGGTAAACACCTACACTGCTGCCTCGCACAACAATTTCAAAACTACAACTAAAAGACAGAACAGACATCATCCAGAACCACAGGAAAGCTGGCTGAGTGGAAGTTCTACAGCTAGAAGGAAAGAGAGGGGTTCACAGACACCCAGAGGAACTGCAAAAAGCTGAGGTACGGAGA
>PVJN01031282.1:0-24972 GCA_004026805.1 Lasiurus borealis
CCACAGGCGCCTTTCCATATGGCTGCTTATAGCACAAAAACTGTCATTCTTGACAGCAAATGGTCTATGAGAAAGTCGCAGTCTTTTTATGACTTAGCCTTAGAAGTGACAAACCATCACTTCTGCCATATTCTATTAATCACACAAGCAACTCTTGATACAATTTGGGAAGAAATTACACCAAGGGCATGAAAACCAGGAAGCAAGTATTACTGGGAGTCTTCTTGGATCTAGGCTGTAACAGTGATGAGCTGACAGGTATTATTCCTGATATACTTTTACACATGCCCACAAATTCGTTGACACTTCTCTCATCAAAAGGTAAAGCCTACTTTGCATTCCTTCCCCTCTTGCATGTAGGCTATACTTACAACTCTAACAAATAGAATGTGGCAGAAATGAAGTATCAGGCTTCCAGAGTAATTCATAAAACATTTTAACTTCTACCTTTCTCTCTCTTGAATCACTCTAGGAACAACATGGAAGAAACCCTTAGGAGAAGCACATGTACCAAAAAATTTGAGGGCTCTAACCACCAACAGTAAAGAATTCCTCACAAAAGCCCCATGAGCCAGCTTAGAAGTGTATTCTCCAGTCCCAGTTGAGCTTTCAGATGACTAAGTTTGGAAGCTGATCTTTCCCCAAAAGAGTCTGGAGATCACTGCAGCACCAGTCCATACCTTAATTGCAGCTTTGTAAGAGACCTTGAGCCAGAACCTCCTTACTTAAGCCACTATTAAAGTCCTAACTCACAGAAACTGTGAGAATGTTTTTGCTCTTTAAATTTTTAAATAATTTGTTACAAAGAAATAGATATCTAATACACAGCACAACTGGTTTTATGAGGCTGGAGTAATTCTAATACTAAAACAGAACAAAATCATTACCAAAAATAATGAAGAGAACAGAGTTCAGAAACAGACTCAAACCATTTTAGTCAATTGATTTTTTTTAAATATTTTTTTAAACTGATTCTAGAGAGGAAGGGAGAGAGAGAGAAAGAAACGTCAATGATAAGAACAAATAATTGATCAGCTGCCTCCTGCTTGCCTTATACTGGAGAACGAGCCACCAACCTGGGAATATGCCTGACCAGGGATCGAACCATGACCTCCTGGTTCATAGGTTGACACTAATCACTGAACCACACCAGCCAGGCTAGTCGATTGATTTTTAACAAAAACACTAAGCAACCCAAGGGAAAAAAGAAAAGACAATTCAACAAATGGTGCTTATCAACTACATATCCTTGTAGAGGAAAAAAAATAATAAATTCACACCACACAGGAAAATTAACTCAAAATGAATCACAGATCTAAATGTAAAATCTAAAACTGTAAAACTTAAAGCATTAAATAATCATGCAGCCCAACCATGACACTCCTATTGATCCAAGAGAAACAAAAACTTATGTTTACACAAAATCTTTTACATGAAAGTTTATAGCAGCTCTTTTATAATACTAACAACTGGAAACAAGTCAACTGCCCACCAACTGGTAAATGGATAAACAAACCAGTATATATCTATACAATAGAATACTACTCAGCAATAAAGAATGAACCGCTACACTTAGCCACATCTGTGAGGATGAAGATAATTCCCAGCAATCAGACTGTTGACATCCCAGAAAATATGGACATCACTCCGAAGGGACTCACAGTTACATATTGAGAAGGGCCCCAGAGGCACCTGCAGAGGCTCTTCAATCACTTTAACATAGAACTCAGTCTCCTTGGAAAGAAAAAGATGAGGCTCCAGGTTGACAAATGATGAAGAAATAGAAAGAAACTGGCCATAGTTAGCACTAACTGCAGATGGTCTCTATGTTTCTGAAAAAGGAATAGTTCAGCAGGCTGATGAATAAGATCTAAATTGTTCAGCTATAGAAATAGCAAAATGCCGAATGATTCCTCAGACTTATTTTCAATATTTTAAAGATGCAATAAAAGCCACATATTGAAAAATATGAACCACTGATACACACAAAAACATGTATGATTCTTAAATAAGTTGAGTGAAAAAAGACAGGCAAAAAGAATAAAGCCTATATAATTCTATGTAAAATAAAAGCAAACTACTGTATGATAAGATAAAGCAAATCAGTTATGGCCTAGAGATCAAAGTAGAGGGAAAATGGATTACAAAAAGACATTAGAAACTTTGGGAAAGAAGTGACAAAAATATGCATTATCTTAAATGTGGTGACAGCTTCACAAGTGAATAAATAAGTCAAAACTTATTAAAGTACATGCTTTAGATATGTATACTTTGGTGAATATTAATTCTACTTCAAAAAAGGTGGAAAAGCAAAACAAATAAAAAGAAAACATATTGGTAATACCTATTAAAATTTACATATACACACAGATAAGAATGTGCACTAAAAACTTTTGATGTTAAACATCTGAAAACAACCAAAACTTCCATTAATATGTGACAGGTTACATAAATTACATTTGACCCTTGAACAACTCAGGTTTGAATTGTGTGGGTCCATTTATACACAGATTTTTTTTCAATAAACACTGTAAATGTGTTTTTCTCTTCCTTATAATTTTCTTAATAACATTTTCCTTTAACTTGCTTTAGTAAGAATACAGTATATAATACATATAACATACAAAATGTGAATTAATCAACTATTTATGTTATCAGTAAGGTTTCTGATCAACAGTGGGATATTAGTAGTTAAGTTTGGTGAGAGTCAAGTTATATGAGAATTTTTAACTGCTTAGAGGTCAGCACCCCTCACCCGCCACATTGTTCAAGGGTCAATAGTAATACTTTTTCAAAAGCTGGAATGCTCTGCAAGTACAGCATAGGAATGTAGTCAATAATATTGTGATAACTATGTATGGTGTCACTTGGGTAATGGAAATATCTGGGGTGGGTGGCTACTATGTAAAGTATATGATTAACCACTATACTATACACTTGAAACCAATACAAAATAATATTGAAAGTAAAATGTCATTGAAAATGTAAAAAAAAAAAAAAACTTAAGAGCAAAAAAAAAATGACATACATGTGTATGCTCAAACATGAGAAGTTATCCACAATCCTATATAATAATATCCTACTATGCAAATCGACTGGACAGTGGAATGACCAGTCACTATGACATGCACTGACCACCAGGGGTAAGATGCTCAATGCAGGAGTTTCCCCCTGGTGATCAGTGCACTCCCACAGGGGGAGCGCCTCTCAGTCAGAAGCCAAGCTCACAGCTAGTGAGCACAGCGGCAGTAGCGGGAGCCTCTCCCACCTCCGCTGCAGGCAGGTGGTAAGGAGCTAGGGGTCCCAGACTGCGAGAGCTCTGGTCTGGGAGAAGGATGTCTGACTGCTGGCTATCAGGCCTATGCCGGCAAATGGACATCCCCCAAAGGGTCCCAGACTGTGAGAGGGCACAAGCCAGGCTGAGAAACACCCCCCCCAACAGTGCACAAATTTCATGCATTGAGCCTCTAGTATATTGATAAATGAATGAACTAAATTGCAGAGAAAGTCATATAGCACATTCATTGTGTTTAATTTTTACAAAAAAAGAAATACATATGCATAGAAATTGCTAGTTGTGGTTACATTTGGTTGAACAGCACCCTTAGCATACTTAAAAGTCTCTATTAGTGCTAATATTTTATAATTTTTCATGAAGAAACACTACATAATACTTAAGATTGACACCACCACCCTTAATAATAATAATTAAGTGCCCAATAAATATTAGCTGCTACATGCCAGGTATTACATCATCCCAAGCACTTTGTACAACTTGCCACTCATTTAATCTTCACAACAAACCCATAAAGTAAGTAATATTCTTTTTTTATATATATATTTTTATTGATTTCAGAGAGGAAGGAAGAGGAAGAGGGAGATAGAAACATCATTGACAAGAGAGAATCACCTCCTGCACACCCTCCACTGGGGACGGAGCCCGAAACCCAAGCATGTGCCCTGACCAGAATCAAACCTAGGACCTTTCAGTCCACAGGCCGATGTTCTATCCACTGAGCCAAATCAGACAGGGCAGTAATATTCTTTTTATCACCATTTTAGAGATGTAGGAATCTGGGAACGGGGGGTTTCAAAAACTCTTCTAAAGATCACACAACTAGTAAGTGGTAGTACAAGAATTTAACTGGTTTCTTTTATTCCAGAGCTGATGCTTTTAACCACTGCACCAAAATGTCTCTCGGTAAGCATAATCTAGAAACCAACATCCCATAAATGAGTACAGCAATTGGGAACATAGTGTTAGTAAAAAGAATATAATCAAAAACACAGTTTTAATTTCTGTTTTATATTTTGTAGGGAAAAAAACCTTGGTATTTACATATGTATATAGTTGTCCTCTGTTAGGTATTTTATTAATCAATCTTCTTTGGCCATATGTTTTCAATAATTTCTTAATTTGTTACATTCTAACTTCTACATATAATATATAAATGTTAGTTTCTATTCTAATTCCAAATTATATAAACCCAAAATACATAAAGCCAACAGGAGACACAAATAATATATTTCCCAAGGGGGAATTATGAGCACTAAACTTACACTAGCAGTGGCAATTTATTATTATTGACACCATTCCTACTATAAATTGTATGTTTTTGCATTTAGTTGCAGCACATTACATAGATTGCTTTTTGCAATTAATCTCCACAAAAAAATTAAATATTAATAAATGTGCCAGTTAAAATTATGAGAAATAAGACATTCATAATCTGAATGCAGAAACAACCATTGTAATATATTATACTTTACATCTTAAAGTATATAAACTACCTGAAAAGTAAGTTTTTGTCTTTAAATTTTTGCTTATAAACCTCAACTTCCCAAAAAAACTCACTCCCTTTGCTATCAATTGATTGGGATTAAAGCAAATATGGATAAGGAATTTTTATCTACTAACAACATATTTTATTAAATTTTAAGATATCAATTATGTATTCATTTGACTGGCAATATTAGCATTTTTAGAAAATAAAGTAATATGTACCTCAGCAAATCCCTGTTCCATAAAACTGCACATTATATAATATTGATTTCTACATAATTCTTCATTTGTGTATATGGGCAACACAAGAATCAGAAGACAAAAATTTAAATAAATGGTCAGTAAAAATATTATGCATAATCTTTTCTGTTGTCAAAAATATTTTAATATATTTTCAATAAAACAATATATACCTTAAAGTATTTTAAAATAAAAATAAAAAATATTAAAATTACATTTCTAATACCAAAGAATATAGAAATACACCCTTCAAAAGGTTCTCATATATACTCCAAAAGAACTCAAAAAGATAACATCACACTTCACAATCCTATTACTTTTTTAGTTATTTTCTCTCATATTTTCCACTCTAACTCCACAGATCAGTACCAAAAAATAAGACCAAATAAAACAACTTGTTTTGGGAATAAGTTAATTATATCTAGAAAATAAACATTACAGAAATATTTATGAAGAAATTATACTAACATTGGTTAATTTCAAGATATTTATATTTTAATAAAATGAACTGTTTCAAAGTAAATCAGAGTTAATGCAAGATACAGTTTGCTTCAGCTACCTGAAATTAGAATAGCAGGCTCATTAAATATATATAAGTCAGTGATGCAGAGGCACTGCACCATATTGATGGAGCCCTCATTAATTTTCAATGATAAAGTCACTATCATATTTGTGTTCTAAAAAAATAGAGTGAAGTATACAACCATTTCTCTTCATTTCAAAACGCAGTTTTTTACATATTTTTAACTTAGTAAATAAAGGAAACCTAATCATCCAAAACATTTCTAATGAAGTTCATTAAATGTTATATTTTCTTGTCTTTTTTAGAGAGACTATATATGTTTATCTGTAAATGTTTTGATATACAATATCAAATGTAAATGTTTGATATACAATATCAAAAACTGAAATTTGCAAAATAAAAATACTACAAAATAACTAACTTATCTTTATGAGGCTGTTGATATAATCTTCCTGGACATTTGATTATAACACAAAGTCTAAATTATAGATTTTTCAGAGATATTGTGAGATCTTTTGTTCTCCAAAAAAAGGTAAATAAACTTTGCTTCTAATTTAACTAAAAAGAAAAAGTTATCCTCCAAATCATTTTATTACATAATCAATACTCCTTAATTAGGCTTCCTACTTTGTATATGACTAGACCTCAAGAACAAAATACTATGACATTGTTTATATATTATCAAAGAAAAAGATATGGCAAAATACAGGATTGATGGAAAAATCATTATATTTAAAGTTTTTTTTTTATTTTAACCTAGTATCTTGGAAACTAAAATATAAAGAGAAAATTGCTCTATGTACATTAAAATAATTTTGATTGTATTGTAATATTTTTCATTTTTTATTTAAAATGGGTTTGAGTGGCAAACTCATTGCCTTACATTGACAAGAATTTTATTTAGCAAATGTGATCAAATTTTAATTGCATAATTCCTATCTGGGATTTACACAGAAAGAAAAAAAATGGAACTGGCAGGTAGGCAATACAATTATACAACCTTTCTTAGGCTTCAGTTGCCCCATTAATAAAAAAGGGAGGACATAACTAAAAAGATAATTGCTAAACTCCTTCCTATTTTAAATTAACTGAGTCTGGCAGGTTCTTATCAATCCTTTTGACAAAACAAATAGTTCTGTAGCAAGTACTTTTGCACAGACTTCCATCCTCAGTCTGACAGCCAAATTAGACATCACATTCCACCTTCCTAAAGATTCTAATCCTATATAATAAAACCCTAATATGCAAATTGACCGAACAGTGGAATGAACAGTTGCTATGACATGCACTGACCACCAGGAGGCAGACGCAGGAGCTACCCCCTGGTAGTCAGTGCGCTTCCACAGGGGGGGCGCCGCTCAGCCAGAAGCTGGACTCACAGCTAGTGAGCGCAGTGGTGGTGGCGGGAGCCTCTCCCGCCTCTGCAGCAGCACTATGGACCCCTCGGGGAATGTCCACTGCTGGTTTAGGCCCACTCCCTGGCAGGCAGACATTCCCCGAAGGATCCCAGACTGTGAACGAGCACAGGCTGGGCTGAGGGACACCCCCAGCCTGGTGGACAAATGTCTGTGTGAGATCTCTAGATATTCCTCCTCAGTAGCTGCTCCACAAAAACATTTATGTACTTCGAACCACCTAAACATTTTTGTTCCCTTGATGCTAATTTTGAAGTTTAGAGTACTATACCCACCAAAATTATTTGCTTCCCCAAAGGCCTTTTTTCCCAAATCAGGAGAATAGTTACATTAGGTTTCAGAATTTCAGGTTTCTGTTTCTTTAGTAATACTTTTTTTTTTAACTTTTGGTTTTTTTAATCCTCACTGGAGCATATGTTTTTATTTATTTGAGAGAGAGAGAAAAGGAAAGGAGGGGAGAAGGGAGGGAGGGACCTATCAATGTAAAAGAGAAACATTGACAAGTTATATCTCTGACTAGGAATAGAACCTGGGACATTTCAGTATAGGTTTAATGTTCCAACCGGAGCCACACTGGCCAGAGCTAATAGTACTTTTTAACATATATATATATTATGGATTCATGCAATGGTGGGGTCCCTCGGCCTGGCCTGCGGGGATCAGGCCAAAACCGGCTCTCCAACATCCCCTGTGGGGGTCCCTGGTTGCAAGAGGGCAGTTCTCAGGTGACGCACCTTTGAATTGGCCTCCTCTTTGGTTCCAGGTGCATCACCCGAGAACCGCAGCTGCCAAGACACCACAGCTCCTGTGTTCAGCATCTGCCCCCTGGTAGTCAGTGTGCACCATAGTTACCAGTCAGACAGTCGGATGGTTGGCTTTTATGTATATAGATATACATACATTTTTTAAATTGATTTCAGAGAGGAAAGGAGAGGGAGAGAGATAGAAACATCAATGATGAGAGAGAATCATTGATCAGCTGCCTCCTGCATGCCCCCCACCGGGAATCAAGCCGGCAACCTGGGCATGTGCCCTGGGGCTGGAATCGACCCCAGGACCCTTCAATCCAAAGGCTGACATTCTATCCACTGAGCCAAAACAGCTAGGGCTAACAAACAGTTTGTTTCACACACTGCATAGAGCCCACTTTCAAACATTAATTACAAAAAATCCTATATAAGAAGAGAAATATGCTAATTATCCATCAATGCCATGAAGCATAACGACCGACCGCCTAACGACTGGATCACAGATCTGCAGAGGGTGGGGCAGCGAACTACCAGCAGGAGGCAGAGAGCTACAGGAGGGGGCTGGGCAGCAAGTTATGAGGGGTGAGGAGGGAATTGGGGGAAGCCACAGGAAGGTAGGACAGAGAGCTACAGAAGGGCAGCAGCAAGCTACTGGCTACAAGCAGGCAGCGGAGAGCTACAGGAAGGGGCAGGGCAGTAAGCAAGTAGGAAGTGGAGAGCTACAGGAGGGGTCAGGGCTGCAAGCTATGAGGGCAGGGATTGGGGGGAGCTACAGGAGGGTGGCAGCGAGCTACTGGTGCACAGATTCATGCACAGGGTACTAGTATATATATACAAAACTTCAAACCTCCTTTTGCTTCTTTATAAAGAAAAAATAAAAACTAATTTCCTTTCAATGACTCAAAAGAACTAAAGGGGGACAGTAACCAAATGTGCCACATTCACTACTGTATATACAGCACAGTGTTTTCCAAAGGTGCTTGAGCATAAGATTCCCTTAGTATAAAATGCAAGGTTCCTCCCCCAAAGACTATGGTAGAGTGCAGAAATTTGTATTCTAAATAGGAACCTAAGATGATTAACCCAAGAGGATAAAACAAGACTGGGAATCAGTGGCAGGGAAAATTTATTGAGTGTATGAGAAAAACTGCAAACTTATATTGATTAGTAAACCCCACTGTCATCTCATTTTGCTTCTTTGAAAATAGACTTAACACATTTAATATGTTTTTATTGATTTTAGAGGGAGGGTGAAAGGGGCAGAGAAAGAAATACTGATGAGGGAGAGAAACATAGGTCAGCTGACTCCTACACCTACCCTGACCGGAAATTGAACTAGTGACTTCTCTGTGCATGGGTCCAGAGGCTCAACCAACTGAGCCACACCTCCTAGGGCTAGACTTAATACATTCTAAATTTAAAGAAAACATTAAAATCTCTAGGTTAACTTTTCATTCAATTATTCTCTATTTACTATCTTAGGCATTACTTACTAAGTAAGCAGGAAGTAAATTGCCAAAAAGACTCCTGAAACTTAGCATAAAAAGTGTGTATTTGGGCATTTAGAATACTGAAAATAACACTATATAGTTGATTATCTATATTAAACTAAATATCATTTAACTCTCATATTTACCTGATTCCTTAAACTTACTTAAACTGTGCCTCATCTAATCCTCACAGTAACCTTGAGAGGTATATTCTATTGGTAAACCCCTCATACAGATAAACAAAAACAAAAAAAAAAATACAAAGGCTTGAAAAAATGATTAATTTTCCCTAAATCACAGAGCTAAAAGTTGCAAACCTATGGTTCAAACTCAGGCAAACTATCATTACATGTCTGTTATACATAACATTTTAATGCTACAGCAGAAAAAAGGCAATGAGAAAATAAATTAATTCTCTCTGTTAATACTTACACTAGAGCCCAAAGCATGAAATTCATGCAAGGGACTCGGCCCTCACAGCCTCAGCTTCGTTGGGAAGGTCATTTGGCTATCCAAAATTTGAATATATTTTGATCTTTTACAGAGAGGAAGGGAGGGATAGAGAGCTAGAAACATTGATGAGAGAGAAACATTGATTAGCTGCCTCCTGCACAGCTCCTACTGGAGATGTGCCCAGAACCAAGGTGCATGCCCTTGACTGGAATCGAACCTGGGACCTTTCAGTCTGCAGACTGACGCTCTATCCACTGAGCCCAACTGTAAGAGCCAAAAATTTTTAATTTATGTATTTTATTAATGATGTATGAACAAAGAAAAGACTAAAACTATTGACTATAATGATTTTCTCAATAACTATTAACTACATTACCCAAATTTTAAGAGATTGAAGGGGGCTACAATTATCTATTCTAAACAAATGAACAGATCAAAGTTAAGTGGCTGGCCAGAATTGGCCAGTCTACTGCAAAACTAGAACCTAGATTTTCTAATTCATGATTTGTGTTCTTTCTACTATTCTATAAAATTGGATTATTAAAACACATGGGACACCATTCATATATACAGTGAAAGCAAAAATCACTTCCTTCAAAGAGAATAATCTTGAGATCTCAGTGTAATTAACATTCAGAAGATATGAGATATTAATTTTCTAGCAACTATTCTGCAACATTTTATTTTAATCAACATCAAAACACTCCATTAAAAAAAAGAGCACTTAGGGCCCAGCCGGCGTGGCTCAGTGGTTAAGCATCAACCTATGAACCAGGAGGTCATGGTTCAATTCCTGGTCAGGGCACATGCCTGGGTTGCAGGCTCCATCCCAGTGTGAGAGTACAGGTGCCAGCCAATCAATGATTATTTCTCATCAACATTTCTCTCTCCCTTTCCTCCCTTCCTCTCTGAAATCAATAAAAATATTTTTAAAAAAATAAAAAAAAGAATACTTAGAACAGTATTAGGTAAGAAGCTGAGCTAATAAAAAAAATTCAGAAAAAGAAATGCTAAACAAACACAAGGTAAAGAAAATAAACATGTATGTACACATAAAATTGAGACCAAAGGAAGTAAATGCTTTAACAACAGTAAGGCCAGCTTTTCCTAACAAAAATAATACAGTAAATGATGCCATACTGGCTACCCACCATGAGCAACCATAAAAAAATGTACGAGACAACTGTTTACATGATTTAGACATCAGGCAACACAAAAACTATAATCCCTCAGAGATGAGAAACTCACAAAGTAAGCCCTACAATCGCCTTTGTTTTTCACCTGGAGAAAATTTCCATGACGATGGCCCAGCAAGCAAGAGTTTAAGAGCACAGTGGTTGTGCTAAACTGAACAGGCATAATTCAGTGCAGTGGATAAGCTTGACATTTGCAAGGCAGAAAGTCCAGAAGCTGCATAGGGAACCCCCATAAGTCCTTGGCCAAGGAAGGGGCTGCATATGTGCAGGACAAAACCAACCAAGGCTTAAAAGAGAGTGACTGAGAAAGGAATAAAGGGTAGTTAAGAGGTGCTGGGTACAACTTGGATTTCCCACCAATACGTAGTAGAGAAACCACATGAACACCTTATTAACTAACACCTCAGACATCCAGTGGAGATGCCAAAATGGCCTCAACTAAGAGTAAGAATAGAAGATTTATTCTAGGCCAGTGGTTCTCAACCTTTCTAATGCCTCTACCCTTTAATACAGTTCCTCATGTTGTGGTGACCCCCAAACATAAAATTATTTTCTTTGCTACTTCATAACTGTAATTTTGCTACTGTTATGAATCGTAATGGAGTTCATCAACACCAAACCAGTATTATATGAAATGCTGAAAGGTACTCTTTTAGAAGAGGAAGAAGAAGAAAAAGGTAAAGATAAAAATTAAGAACAAATACATATCTATCAACAAGTGAATCTAAAAATTAAGTGAATTAAAAATTTGATCAACAGAATAAACTGATGAATATAATAGAATCAGGAGCACAGAAAGGGAGTGGACTGATAATTCTCAGGGGGAAAGGGGTGAGAGGGTATACAGGGAGAGACTGGATGAAAATCATACACCTATGGATGAGGTCAATGGGAGGGAGGTAAGGGTAGAGGGAGGGTTGGGAGCCAGGTGGAGGGGAGCTATGGAGGGAAAAAAAGAGAAACAAATGTAATAATCTGAATAATAAAGATTTAATTAAAAAATACACACACACACACACATTGATTGCTCACCCAAAACGACCATATGCTAGAGCCAGTGGTTGGCAAACCCATTAGTCAACAGAGCCAAACATCAGCAGTACAATGACTGAAATTTCTTTTGAGAGCCAAATTTTTTAAATTTAAACCTTTTCTAACACCACTTCTTCAAAATAGACTAACCCAGGCCATGGTATTTTGTGGAAGAGTCACATTCAAGGGGCCAAAGAACTGCATGTGGCTCGTGAGCCACAGTTTGCCAACTTAAACAAATTTTCAGAAAATGTCAGAAGACTGAAACATAATAGAATATGTTCTCTTAACACAACAGAATAAAATTAGAAATGAACATTTCTCAAAAGTCCTCTTTTCTAATTCTTCTATCCAGAATGAGTGTTTTTTCCAAACTATGCCCAAAAGAGATGCTGTTTCCTAATTTGTCCAGCATATCAGTCAAAATAAATATCACTTATGAATTATTTCCAACAATAAATAAAATATAACCTTAATCTGATAAAGCTTCCAAATATAACTAACCATTTAGAGGAAACACAAAAGAACAGCCCTAGATAAAGGTTTGATTCAGTAGATAAAGCATTGGACTGCAGACTGAAGAATCCCAGGTGTGATTCCAGTCAAGGGGCACATGCCCAGGGTTTCAGGCTTGATCCCCAGTTCGGAGCACCTAGGAGGCAATCAGTCAATGATTCTCTCTCATCACTGATTCATTCTATCTTTGTCTCTCTCCCTCTCCCTTACTCTCTGAAATCAATAAAAGTAGATTTTTAAAAAAGAACATATTACACAACACCACAGAGATGCAATCAGCAAAATTCAAACGGGTAACTCTTGCAAACTACCGAGTAACAACAATGAATAAGAGAGAGGAAAAAGGGAAGGAAGATCTTCAGTAAATATGACAAAATATTGACTTTTATATATCAGAACATTTTTGTTTATCCTGCTAGTTTGTCTTATACATGTTTAAAATGAAAAAGTCAGATTTAATAAAATTAAATACATGTAACAGTTTCAGAGACAAGTTCTGCCAAAAATGGTTGGGATGGAAATTAAATTTTTCAAGACTGTAGCTGAATGAGAGTCCTATATAATAAAAGGCTAATATGCAAACTGACCAAACTGCACGACTGGTCGCTATGACATGCACTGACCAGATGCTCAATGCAGGAATTGCCCCCTGGTGGTCAGAGGGCTCCCTCACGGGGAGCACCACTCAGCCAGAAGCTGGGCTCATGGCTGGCGAGCTCAGCTGTGGTGACGGGAGCCTCTCCTGCCTCTGCAGCAGCGCTAGAATATACAACAGACGGCTTAGGCCCACTCCCTGACTACGAGAGGGGGCAGACTGGGCTGAGGGATGAATGGGCCTCTAGTTAGATATAACTGGCTCCATCTAACGCAATATGCCTTCAGAATTCTATGAAAGAACTCCATGAAAGTCCCATTTCTTAAAATAGATAGTCCTGATAGACAAAGAAAAACAATTACCTTTTCCTGTAACTAAGATAACGTTCATGCTTGAATTGAAAAAATAAGCCTTAACTGGTTGCCTCAGTGGATAGAGAGTCAGCCTGTGGACTGAAGGGTCCCAGGTTTGATTCCGGTCAAGAGCATGCAGAAACCAATTTGGCTCAGTGGATAGAGCACCGGCCTGCAGACTCAAAGGTCCCGGGTTCGATTCTGGTTAAGGGCATGTACCTTGGTTGTGGGCACATCCCCAGTGGGGGGTGTGCAGGAGGCAGCTCATCAATGTTTCTAACTCTATCCCTTTCCCTTCTTCTCTGTAAAAAAAATCCATAAAATATACTTAAAAAGAAAAATCAAACTAAAATGGAATCCAATCTTCTCTGATATGCATGCAATCAAGTCATTTAGCTGTTTGCTGGACTGAATTGATACATAAGGGAATATGCTTCCTCGCTTTAAAGGGAGACAAGTATTTTCATATTATACCTCTTTTCTCATTTCTACTCCTGTATTTTCTCCCATAAGTAGTACTCCTAATTCATCTTCTCATAATCCAATATGCCCTATCTTTTGGGAAATATTACTACTCCATCACTGGCCTCCTAAATGGTTTTGCTACTTACGCAAATGTCTTTGCTACTTGAGGACACAAACAGAAATCAAAGTGAGTACAATCATGTGATTGCCAGCATCAAGATGGCCCAGTGATCCCTGCCTTATGGTATTCACACTCTTGTGTGTAAATACCCGCCCACATTGCAACAGCACTGTTCAGTGTTAATAAAATATGGCAGAAGTGACGGTGATGTCACTTCTGTAATTAGATTATAAAGGCTCTGTGGCTTTTGGTTCTCTCTCATCATTAAGTCTGAGAAAAGCCATGTCATGAGTAGCCCTATGGAAGTCCACCGGAGGAACTGAAGCCTCCTGCCAAGAAACAAATTCTCTAGTCTCAAACAATAGCTTGAGAGAACCTCATGAGACCCTGAGCCAGAATCACTCAGCTAAGCCACTCTCAGCTTCCTGACCCTCGGAAATTGTATATGATAAATGCTTGTTGTTGTAAGCTAAGTTTTAGAGTAATTCATTAGACAGCAACTAGTAACTAACACAAATAATAATGCTAAATAATAAGACTTTCCTGCTCCTGTCAGACTAACATGTGTATTATAAAAATGCCCAAGTTCAATCCTGTGAAATACATGCTGTACAAACTCAACACACTATCAAATCAAAAGTATTTCACATCAAATCTATGTTTTATTACCTACCAGAATAGTGAGATTAAAAAAATAATAATGCCCAATATCAGCAAAGGTGAGTAGCAATAGAAATGTTCACACATAGTTGCTTGGGGCATAATCAATACAGTCTTTTTTGAGAACAATGGAGCAATATCTATTAAAAGTCACATACAATTCCACTATTTAGGCATTTGCCCTATGGTTACCTGTATATCTCATGATATATACTAGCCTAAGTGCTCAAAGATACAGATAAAAAGATATAGATAATTAACTCCAGTGAAAAACTGGAAATCTAAATATTCATTTTAAAAAACCTATTAAATCAATTATAGTACACATGTACAAATATAGTACACATATGATCAACTGTTAAAAATGAAGAAAACATATACATACTGATTTAGAAAAGATACCTAAGATAAAGAAAAAATTAAGAAGGTATGTATAATCCCATTTCCATAAGAGAACATGATAATGAGCTCGTTTTAAGAAAATTAAATTAGGATCATCATAATTAAAGCCACATTTTTACATTTTATAGTCTCATTCATCTAAAGGTAATCATTTTTGTGCAAACTTTCCACAGCAAGCTAAATAAACCCTGTTTTAATTTCATTTTTGCTCAGCACCTATACCATCCACAAATAATAATGATGAAAGTCAATATATATTGAACAAATACTACACGACAGAAACTATTAAACATCTCCAAATAGTTTACAGATATCATGTAATCCTCAAATAGTGTAACATAAGTAACACTATTATCTTTACTATACAGATTTTTTAAAAATAAAACACATGGAATTAGTAAAGCCACAGAGTCTAAAAAGTAAAGAATTCAAAATCAGAAGTTTGTTCTCTTAGCCAATACCCTCTAGTCTTTTACTCATTTGTTCATCGTTCAAGTGGGGAAAAAACGACTAATGTGTTCTATAGCTAACAGGTTAGCAAACAAACCAAAACAAATGCAACACTGGAAGGACTGGGATAATTCTTAACTCTTATGAGAAAACAAAAAGAGACTAAGGACAGAACAAAAGTAATTTCTAATTAAAAGCAGGTATTTTATAATTGTCTAAAAAAATGCCACTTATTTTACTGAAATCACAGAATCTTCCCTGCTTGGTTAATTTCTACTAGGCGGAAATTTCTTCCAGTCAATTACATTTAGTATTCTGCCAAAAAAGCAAATTCCTTTTCTTTGAGCATCACTGTAATAAATGTGTTACTGGAAAATGAAGAGAAACTGAACAAAATCTCTCTAAAAACCCAAGAGGCTGCTCAAGCCAGATAGCTCAGTTGGTTAGAGCATCCTCCCATAGGCCAAGGTTTGGGGTTTGGTCCCCAGTCAGGGCACATACAAGAAGCAACTAATGAATACATTAAAAAGGGGAACAAATTGATTGATGTTTCCCTCTCTCTCTCTCTCTCTCTCTCTCTCTCTCTCTCTCTCTCTCTCTTTCTCTCCCTTCCTCCCTCCCTCTTTCTCTCCCTCCCTCCCTCCCCTCTCCTATTCTCTCTCTAAAAATCTTTTTAATTATCTTAGAAAGAAAAACTACTTTTTTATCTAATAGTCTATATATAGTGTTTGCCTCTCTTCCCTTTTCTATGCATTCTCCTTAATCACTTTTACCTTATTTTCAATCTTAACCCATTCAAGTATAAATACAGATAAAAGTTAAGATTAGATTAATATGTAAAAAGACCAAGTTAATAAGCCCCATTAAATTCTCACTACAACTAATCATGCAATGCACGCTTACCCAAAGACTCTGTCCACCACACTGTAGTTAGCCACCAATTTTTATCTCTGAGAAACAGAGGAACTATATATATGCTCGCCCTAATAGAGCACCGTACATCGTATGCTTTATAGAATCACCTTTAGTGAATCACATCTCACAAAAAAAAAAAAATGTATGTATGTGTGTGTGTGTGTATATATATATATATATATATATATATATATATATATATATATATATGTTAACCAATCCCTGTATTCACTCTTCCAAACACTAGTACACAAACCCAATCTCCAAAAAAAAAAAAATGGGCATTCCAGAGTTAGACCTCCTGCACCCCAGTTCTGGCAGGGCCCACTTAGCCAACTGTCTAAAAAAAAAACTGTCCACTTGAGCAGCCTCGATTTCCCTCCCTGTGAAATGGGGGAATATTAGCACCTACTTCACCAAGCTGTGGTGGGAATGGAGTGAGATCATTGACGATAAAGCCGCTTAAGACAGTGCCTGGTACAGAATGGACACTCTACAGATGCCAACCATTATCCATGCCTCCAAAATTAACCGCCTGGAGTCTGGGTTTTTCTCTCTTTTAATGATGAGAATCCAATAAAACTCCCTCAGGACAACTGGGCATACAGGCGAGGGCTTTCAAATGAACGCACAGAAGCAGCATATAGTCTCCTAGTAACTGTTTTCATAGCCACTTTCGCTCCTTTCAATACAATTATCCTTCGTGAAAGTCACTACTCCGACCCCCCCACGTCTTTAACCGGCGGTGCGTCTGGGCCCCAGGAGACACCGCCGCCTGGAAACGCAGTCAAAGACGCTTCTTCCATCGGCTCCGAGGGGCGACCTGACGACCGGCGACCACACCTGGGACCGGCCGGGCGAGGCAGGCCGGCGCGCCGTGGGGCTAGCGGCGGCGACAGCGGCTCACGGAAACGACGTCCCCCTTTCCCCTTTCCCTCCCCGGGTGTCAAAGCTCATGACGCCCTTTTGTCCCCGAAACCACGGCAAAAAGCATCTTTCCGGCTCTCTCCTCCAGCCTTGCGCGCGTCCCCCCCACGGTACCCACTGTCTCTCGACTCACAGAGTGTGTCCGCACACGTTCACCATCAGCTTTAAGGAAGGGTTCCGGTACTTGGTGGTCTTACACCGGGGGCAGCCCTGGTCGTCCATGGCGCCTTCTTTCGTAGGGACTCCCCGCGCCGGCTTTACCACACACAGCCAGTCAGTCACCTCCGAGGCCCCTGAGAACCCACAGCGAACAGGTTCCCACCGACAAGCGCCGGGCTGGGGCGGTCCCTTGGTGAATGAGCACCGGCCGGGAAGAGGCACTGCAGCACCAAAGTTCCGGCTGCGAGTTTTCCGGTCCCGCGGAGGAGCCTCGGTCTTCGCTTCCGTGGATTTCAGGGCTCTTAACAAGGTAAATAGTACACAAAGCCTTATTATCTCTGTGCACCTAACTGGATTTTTTTTCAAGGAACGGTTTCACAATTTAGAAACATATATTCCATCTTGTTCTGTCTGAAAACATTCTCGTGTTTTGAAAGACTTACAGCTGTTGTACATAACATTCAGAGTATTTTCTTTTGAAAGACTTGATGGGCAGTGCTTTATACTCTTTATACCTGCACATTCATGCAAGCATAGAAATACTATGCATTCGCGGATAGAAAGTTTGGAAAATGTATCTAGGATGAAAGTCTCTGCACCGACCTTATATTTTACAGATTCTCACAAAAATGTCAGAATACTTTTATAAATAATAGCTAGCATCTGCTCTACAGTGATTAACGATGTCACCTGGCTTAACAGTGTCGCCTGGCTTTCATATCTCTTACCCTTACTGAATAAAAACAGCATTTATTTCCCCAGATATTGAACAAGAGGGGGGGGGCACAAAAGAATATACACTTTATATCAGCAATTCTAAGATTTGAGAACCTAAATCTCTTTGGAGAGATTTCACTGCATTTATCAGAGCTGTAAACAGCTCTATGAGAAAATAATCTCCTCCCACTGTAAGGGATGCATCTTATTTATCTCCATAACAGGGATTTGTTGATACTTTCTGAATATGTAGAGTAAATGAAAAATGAGGGAATGACAGTAGTGTAATGTGAGAAAAAATGTTATGCCAAGCATTATCTTGTAATCAGACCCAAATTCCATCAGGATAAATGGACAAGACTACAAAACTTTTCATACCCCATACAATGAATACCAGCTGTATACACTCAAAGTAATTTAAAGTTTTTGCTCTGGCCAAGTAGCTCAGTTGGTTAGAGCATCTTCTGCAATACACCAATATTGTGGGTTCAATTCTTGGTCAGGGCACATACAAGAATCTATCAATGAATGCATAAATAAGTGGAATAACAAATCTCTCTCTCTCTTCCCCTCTCTCCCTCTTTTCTTTCTCTAAAGAAAAATCAGTAAAGCTTTCATAGCAGTTTTGCACGTTCCATAAAAACATTAAAAGGGACTTTCCACCTCTTTTAACAGTGAACCCAGTAGGCAACCCATAGTGTGGAAATACAGTTTAGATTACCATAGGATATGAAGAGAAAACCTAACAAACAACTGAATACCACATCTGGGAAACAGCAGATCAAAACAGGCCATAGCAGCACAGGGCTTTATATTAGTATATAGACATAAATAAGTCATGTCATCTGCTTGATTATAATATTGTTTATTAACAAAATCAAACCAAGTGTAAGTTTACTAAAACAGACAATACCAAACGCTGTGCTTACCTGGAGGCTTATTATCCTGCTATTGTCTTACTGAAAGAATACACATCCAAACCAGTTACCTGACTCAGGGCGAAGCTAAGAATAAAGGTACTTTTAGGGTCTTTATATTTTAACAGAGCAGGAAACTTCTGGTGAAAGGATGAATATGATCAGTGAGCAAATACCATTTTTAGCCATTACTACTATAATCATAGAGCTAGAGATAGTAGCAATAGATTTGGCTGAATTCAAATGTGGGCTTCATCACTTGGTAGCTATATGACCTCAGTTTCAGCTTTCCCAACTATAACTTGAGAATAATACTTGTAAAAATTAAATGAGATATTTCATTTGAAATGCTTAACACATTACTTAGTACAGAGTAAAAGATCAATAACTGTTAGCCATTATTAAAATAGTATAAATATTATTAGCAATAGTCTCTAAAAGAGGCAATGTAATGTAATGGGAAGGAGCCTATACTTTGAAATCAGAAAGACCTTTTTTTTTCTAAATCTTTATTGTTGCAAGTATTACATATGTCCCCTTTTTATTCCCATTGATTCCTTCTAGCCTGCCCCTGCCCCCTGCCCCAGGCCTTCACCATGCCAGATCTGCTTTTGAACCAAATTTCTTATTCTCCCTTACCTGTTTCCCTCCTCTATATAATATACTGCACAGGAGTGCTATAATGATTAAATTTCATGACATGTACATACAAAGGCCCTTCTACAATGCCTCATGCATAATAGAAACTCTGAAATGTACACCATTATTACTGGTATGGGTCACTAACATAGAATGATCAGAAAACTTTGAGAAGGAAAGCACTAATAGCAATAGATTGCTGAATCAAACAGAACCTCAGCCTAATGTTAAAAACCACCAAATTATCAAGTTTCCTCCATTTCTGCAGACAGATGCACCTGGACCACTCTTCCCAAATCTGCTCATCCTCTAGCATTCCTACCTCAGTTAAGAGTAGATTCTACTTATCTGGGCATTTTTCTCAAATGCAGACTCTTCTTTTCAGTCCCAAGGCTATGGATCCAAGCTGGCTTTTCCTCATCTGAAGAACATATTTAGATAATCATCCTCCTCCTCCTCCCCCAACCAACAGCTTACAAAAACAGATCCTCTCCCACAGGCCTCTGGAGTTGCAATGGGCCTGTTAACGCATTGCTGATCCACTGGCCTACAGGTTGGCATAAAACCCTTAGTGCACCAATAAAAATCTTCCCTAGAATTTTTCAAATTGGCAGTAAGGGAAAAGCAGTGCCACCTCTTTAATTAAGTCAGAGAATGTAAAGCTGGGAACAACTACTGAAAGCCTTGGTTCTAAACCCTCTGGGGAAGCCCTTTGAAAGATTAACACTAATTTGAGAAAGGCAGAGACAAGTGAAATGACACAATGGGTCTTCATTTCACTGACCTGCTCTTCACATTGTTTGGTATCATGATCCAATAAGTTCACATTCTGTTGGAGGCCAGTTCAAGTGGGGTTTCCAGCCCCTGGGGAAATTCATTTCACCACAAAGAGGCAAGAATGCTGCTATCCCTAAAAGACCACTAGAACCCGACACTCATTCCATCTCTACCCATGAAACTCACTAAGTCATCCTCCTCTTACCCGCTATTCATCAGCATCCCTACAGGCAGGTAGCTTGGTCACTGAGAACTCCCAGGCAGTACATCCAAGGCTCCCTATACCAGTCTTAACTATTCTCCCCATGCAAGTTTTTAAACCCCAGGAAAGTATTCTGACTGTTCAAGTTTGTGGCAAGTGGCCATCCCTGCACCTATCAGCTATGGCCACGATACTACAGAGATGTAACCATTGTAGAAGGACTGCTCTGTCCACTGCACAACAGCAAATCGAGCATTTCAATCAAAGTCCTTCATAATTTTTTCCCAACATGCCTTCTAAGCTAATCTCCCACCACACACTTACATAAAACACATTTCAGACACACTGAATTACTCAGTATTTTTACATAGCTCCACGCTTTTACTCATGTTGTTCCCTCTGCCTCTAATGAGCTCTCTCCTTTTTCTCTCAAAATTCTTGTCCTTAAAGGCCCCGCTAAATAGCCACTCCTCGTTGTCCTTCCTGCTTTCAAAATTAGTCTCTTTGCCCTGGCCACTCCCACACCCTGTATTTACTTATGAATGTTTTGTCTCTGCCACTGGCTTTTATACTCAGGATCAGAGACCCCAATCTATTCATCTTTCTATCTTTCAGTACCTGATGCAATACTTTGTACTTAATGAGAACTCAATAAGTGTTTGGCAAATAAATGATCCTTTAGAAATGGTGACTGCATATCATCAACCCAATGGAACACCTCCTCTACCTGAATGATAACTTTAGAACCTAGCTTTCTTAATGGTATTCGTACATAAGCTTTCTGAAATAGAAAGAGTGTACCAAGATATGGTTATCTGGCCTTCCCTCTATCTTTCAGACCCACAAAGTCAACCTTGAGGAAGAAATCTCCACTCTTGGTGGCATAACCATTAAATATATTCAAGCAAAGTGTAACATTCTGTGCTGGACCAAATTTTCTTCAGTACAATAAAATGGCCAAACATTCCCAGATACTCTCATCACCGTCTTCAGGCAAGAAGGAATAGATACAGAAACAAGAAGTTTGATTTTCACTCTCACACAATCGCAGCCTCAACTCTGTTTTCCCAAATTACTACACAGCTTTAGACTCTACAGCAGCACAGCAAACACTCTGTTCGCAGTATGGCAGGCATAAAGGAGAGGCAAAAGTATTTATCAATTTTACAAATTACTTGGCAAAACTATTGCTCTAAGGTGAACCCTACACACCCTCAAGTTTGGTGTTCCATTGTAGCTGACCATGTTGGAGTCGAGGACTTCCAGTCCACTTTGAATTGCTGCCAGAATAAGCCTGCTGAAGGAATCCAGAGGTTGGTGTTGGATTTCATTCTGGTCCTATAGGAATCTCCTCCTGGAGCTATAGAATACCAATGTAGCTCAGGCTGCTGATATCAACAGAAAGTCACTGTTGTTTCTATATAATGTTGAACTTGGTGCTCTGGAGGCGCTATACAGAAGATATGCAGAGAAACCCAATACATGGTTTTCCAAGTCACTGCAGTATATTTGATAGATAATTCACCTGAAGAAGACTTCTATAAAAAGTCTTGATAGCCTGTAATATAAACAAATTAATTTTTCTTAGGCAAATACAACTGAAAAGTTTCCTACTTTGTACTATTAAGAGGAAGATAACAAACATTTAACAAAGATTAATTATGTGCCAGGTGCTTTTTGCCACATCTTATCTCATTTAATCCTCACAACAATGCTGTCCACTTTTTATAGTTAAATAGCTAATAAATGGCAGAGCTAGGATTAAATCTATGTCTAGCTAGCTGATCCCCAAATCCACATCCTTTCCACTAAACCACATTATCTCCTGTCTACTTTGCTTTGATAAGTATGCTTTTAAAATTCAAGTAACTAAATGCAATGTGGTATCCTGGATTGGATCATGGAACAGGAGACAGACATCAGTGGAATAACTAAATAAAGTCTAGAGTTTAAGTAACTAATGGTATTGTACCAATGTTAATTTGTTTGGATGAAAGTATTATTTTTTAAAATATTTTTTATTGATTTTTTACAGAAAGGAAGGGATAGGGATAGAGAGTTAGAAACATTGATGAGAGAGAAACATCGATCAACTGACTCCTGCACACCTCCTACTGGGGATATGCCCACAACCAAGGTACACACTCTTTACCAGAATTGAACCTGGTACCTTTCAGTTCTCAAGCCAACACTCTATCCATTGAGCCAAACCTGTTAGGGCTGGATAAATGTATTATTACAATGTAAAATGTTAACCTTATGAAGAAAGTATATGGGATCTCTCTGTACTTTTTTTTTTTTTTAGAGAGACACAGAGACACAGAGAGGCACATAGATTTGTTGTTCTACTTATTTATGCATTCATTGGTTGCTTCTTATATGTCTCCTGACCAGAGATGGACATCAAACCTGCAATGTTGGCATATTGGGATAACTCTATAGCCAACTGAGCTACCTGGCCAGGTCCTCTGTACTTGTTTTGTTAACTTTTCTATAAGTCATAATTATTCTAATAATTATGAATATGTATATATATTCTTAAAAAATCAAGGAAGATATTGATTTCAGAGATTGTCCTGCAGCTCTGACAATCTCTAACTGAGCACTTTCAATGGAGTAGAAACACATGATCTTTTCCATGATTATGAATTTTAAATCTACCGGAGAGGTCAGTGCTAGCTTCTTTAGGGTTGTACCAAAGTAAATTAAGTACAAAATCAAATGGTTGACCATCCATAAAGTGCAGGCTGCCCAGTGGAAAAGAAAACTTCACCAAGTTCATCCTGACAGCAGGTGACCTAAACAGCTGCTCTATAATATGCTGACATAGGCAGTTATGGGTAATTGGGAAGCAGAAACAACATAAGGCCACCCTGAAATAAAGGTTAAGATGATGTCATTAAGATGCTGGATTTTGAGAAAAAAAAAGGCATCAACAAATGGGGCCAACTGACTCACAGTAATCAGAGAATCAGAGATGGGGTCATCCTTTTTTGACTTAAGACCGTACACAAAAGCATGAAGGAAAGACACATAACTGCAAAGAGCAGCAAACTCCACCCCCGGGCACTTCACCTCATACCAGAGGGCAGACTTCCATCTGTCTGTGTTGTGGAAAGAGCTGCTGATCCTGCATTGATCTCCCCAAGACACCTGCCCATAGAGATGATGTTTCTACCAGGAATGTCATCTTTAAAGAACTATTCACGCACTCACATTTTTTTAAAAAAATGTTCATACAGAAGACTTAAATTTGCATACCGTTATCTAAATCTAAAGCTTGGATTTCTTCCACGCTACTCGCCCTGAATAAACACGGTTAAATATTCTATAGGCCGACGTTAAAACTCACTTGGGTTGCCAGCCCTTCAGGTGATTTAACATTAAACACGTTTTTTTTGTTGTTTTTTTAAGGCTTTTTGTTTCTGTCTTCTCATTGGGCTTTTTTTTTTTAATGCCTCTTAATTTTTAAGGTTCCAAGCATTTTTTTTCCTCTTTGGAATTGTAACTTACTGTAATTGCTTCCTTCCCCCTTAGAACCTTCCCTAGTGCCATCCTATTATCGACCCTTTTGAATACCCTTAATAAAAAGAGGTCAGAAGGAGGGTTAAAAGAGAGTTAAAAAAAAAAAAAAGATAGGGAAGTTTCTGAGCTGTCCTCTCTGAGATTCTGTCATCTGAATATGCTGAGGGGTCGGAGGGGAGTGGGGGGGGGGGTGTCTCTTTGTTAAGAGTTTCTCCTCCGGACCTTTAGGCCACACCATTCTAATCATCCCCCTTCTGGAATCGTAGTAAGAGACCGTCTTGGAAAGGCGTCTGCTGTCCAGTTTTCAGGCCACACGTTCGGTAGTTTCCCCCACCCGGGAACCTGGCCTGCAAAGAATGTCGGTGTTTTCCTCCAGGTATATAGGTGGTGGTGCCTGGGGGTCAGGGGAGAGAGGGAAAAGGCGAGGGGTGGAGTGGGAGGCGGGTGATGGACAAGGGTAGCAGCGGTGTCTCCTCCTCCCTCCGAAGGCGAAGTAGCCAATGGGGTGGCGCCGCCCGGCCGGCCGGGCCGCCAGTGCCATATAGTATGCAGCAACCCGAGGAGTCACGTTGGGGGAACGGCAGGCAGAAAGCAAGCAGCTATCCTTTTACACTACTCTCTGCTCTAAGCAGCCTATCTTAATGGTGACTGCGTGGTCGGGGGGGAAACCTGATCGGCCAGATCCAGCCGAAACCGGGAGGGAGGGAGGAGGAGGAGGAGGAGTGGGCTTTCCGGCGGCGGGGGGGAGGGG
>PVJN01031283.1:0-24986 GCA_004026805.1 Lasiurus borealis
TGAGGGTTGAGACGACAGGGCCAGAAGGGCTAGGCTGGGGCCAGGGGGGGGGCAGGAGTGGGGCGGAGTGGACACTTCCCCGGGGGAATGGGATGGGAGCCCTCCGGATAGGGAGCCCCAGCTCTGGTCTGGAAGCTGAGGAGGGGCCCCGAGCAAGCGGGGACTCGCTACTCAGAGGCCGGACCAGATGCCTCCATCCTTTCATTCTCTATTCACGGACCCTTCTTTCCATCTGTCAGTCCACGCATCCTTCCACTCATCTATGTATCCTTCATCCCGTAATTCGTCCATTTATACACCCAATCATTTGTCCAACTATTCACCTCTCACCCCGCCCTCATTTTACCGAGATCATGTCCCAAGGGGCTGCCCTGTGCCAGGCTCTGGGCTTGGAGCTGAGAACACAAAGACATCTACCTGCCCTCCTGTCGCCGCTCACCTGAGGAGGGGGCTCGGAAAGGGGTCCTGTGGCCAAGCACCCAGGAGGGTCCCGGACTCCGTGATTAGCACCTTTTCCGGAGGTTCCACCCTGGTAAGTGGGGCGCCGTCCCCGGAGCCCCAGTGTCAGTGAGTGCTCTTCTACCCCTGATGCTGTCGCTTCCTGAGAGACTGGCCTGATGGTTGTCAGCTGGGGCAGAAGAGGCGCAGGGGGGAAAGGCCAGGGCCAGGATTCCCGCGGTGAGGACACCACGCCGGCCATCCTCCTGGCCGTCCCTGACACCGGTGACCTCGGCAGGAACCGGGCAAGCGGGCTGCGTGCCAGCAGGCAGGACGCCGCGGCGGGGGAGGGGCGGTTAACGTGTGAGACGTGCAGGCCAGCCCAGCTTTTCGCATCAAGCCCCTTTATCTCCTTGCAATTGCATTCGACCAGGGCAATAGGAGGCAATTTGGTTAAGTGGCGGTTAATCACACTGCAGCATCCATCGCAACCGCTTAATGCCTCTCCCCGCGACCGCGTCTGCTTACCTGGACAGCGGCCTCCTCCAGCGCCGGCCCTCCGTCCTCAGCCCCTCTGCAGGACGATGGACGTGACCGAGTGTTAGGCTGACCCGCAGCTCCAGCTCCCGGAGGGTCTGGGGGCATCAAGCCTGTCCTCTCGCCCCAGAGAGCGCGGGAGAGAGGGAACGTGCTGAGTTCTGTTTCTCATCTCTCCCTCCCGCCCATCCCCCGGCACAGGCTCACTGCTTGGCACAGAGGCTGCCACGGCCGCTCAGAGCAGTGAACTGGCTCCCCTGAGTTCCAATCAGAGGGTCTGATGCCCAGGCCCTCGCTTCGATCCGTTTGAAACATTTCTGAATAACCGTATCTTCCATATGACTTTTGCAATTACCATTTTTTCCGTTGTGCTAAGCAGCCTCCTGAGTCTTCTCCATTTTATCTCCTAATCTCTCTGTAATTTGCTCCCCTCACTCCCTCCCCGCTGCTGGCCACCAGGTTCAGGCCCACATAACTTGGTGCCAGAGACCCTGCCTCCTCGCTCACTCAGCCCCTATGACCTCCAGGTCCCCAATCTTGATGTCCTCTACCTGTCCGCTGCGAGACTGCCTGGAGGGTCTTGTTCAAAGGCAAGTCTGGCCCAGCCTCTCGCTGCTGACAGTCCCAGTGGCTCTGTCACCCAGCGGCTCGGGGCCTCCCAGGCGCCTCCAGGGGCAGAGGAGAGACAGTGGCCGGAGGCCCCGGGCTGTCCCCCCAGCAGATTTGCTCTGGAACTCCGCCCCAGGTTCACGGGGAGCACACAGGCCCCATCCCGCCTCCTCTATCTGGGGTCCCTCCTCAGCCCCTACTACTTGCAAAACAAAGAGAGAAGGATGGCCTGGCCCCTGTGGCTCCATGGTTGAGTGTCCACTCATGAGCCAGGAGGTCAAAGGTCAAATCCTAATCAGGGCACATGCCCTAGGTTCTGGGCTCAATTCCCCAGTAGAGGACGTGTAGGAGGCAGCCGATCAATGATTCTTTCTCATCTTTTTTTTTTTTTTTAACAGAACATTCTTAAATAGAAGACGCATTTTTTAAAATATATATATTTTATTGATTTCTAACGGAGAGGAAAGGAGAGGGACAGAGAGTTAGAAACATTGATGAGAGAGGGACATCGATCAGCTGCCTCCTGTACGCCCCGCACTGGGGATGTGCCCGCAACCAAGGTACATGCTCTTGACCGGAATCAAATTTGGGATCCTTCAGTTGCAGGCAGACGCTCTATCCACTGAGCCAAACCGGTTTTGCCTCTCTCTCATATTTGATGTTTCCATCTTTCCCTTCCTCTCTGAAATCAACAAGAATACACACGTTAAGGGTCTAAGGAGGGCGGGACAGGTGCAAAGCCCTTCACCCCACAGCTCTGCCCTGTCTCCCCTCCCCCAGCTCTTTCCATACAGAAGGTGCACTCCCAAGCCTTTTCCTGCTGGGGCCTTGCACACGCTCTTCCCTCTCCCCGCAGACCCACCCTCTCACCCCGGTCCTCCTCCTCGCTAGTTCCTCCCAGGGCCAGCTACTGGCTGCATTTCAGGTTTGGGCTTCCAGATCAAAGTGGGGTTCATGGAAAGCAGAGCCTGGGGGAGGGGGAGGAGAAGGAGGCGCAGTGAGTGAGTGCTGAAGGAAGCCCCGAAGAAGGAAAGGGAGAATAAAGGGGGTTGGGGAAGCAGGAAGGGTGTGATCCTCAGTCTGACCCCACAGGGAGTCAGCTGAAGCTGGGAGTTTTCCTTGACTCCATGTAAGCGGTCTGGGCTTTGAACGCCTGCACCATCAGTCAGTGGCCTGGCGCCCCAATTCCCTGGTGGAGGGACCTACACCCTAGGCCTCTCCTGCTCCCATGGCCTGAGGGCAGTTCTCTGAAGAAAGCAGTGTGCCCCTAAGAAGCAGAGCTAGTTGACGGACCACAATGTCTGCCCCGGAGACCATCCTCCCTCAACCCTCCAGAGAGAGTCTTTCCTCCTCATTCATAATCGCAGCCCCTTACTCTGTTTGTACAAATGGCTTCTCTCCTTTTCTTATTTCTTCACCGGTTGGTGGTCTCCCCTGGAGAATGAGGGTCTGAATGTCCTTTCTCCAGCTCTCAGCACCATGCTTGGCATTAGCGCTAACAGGCAGTTATGGAATGGTGAACGAACGAACGGGCACAGCCATTAAGTGGTCAAGTCTATACCCAAACTTAGAACTCCAAGCCCAATTCTTCCCACTCCAGAAACGGGAAAACGGAGCGAATCAATGGTCAAGAGAGAAGTTAGCTAAGATGTCAAAAAACAAAAGGACTTCCATCCCAGTTTTTATGGATGAATTTCAAACTGTCACGGGACAAATAATCCCAAGGAATATATACGCCTTGGGGGAAACACAGAAGAGAATAGAGAACCCCCCAATTTATTTGATAGAGTCAAGACAGCCCCAAGTGACATCTGAATTAGAGCAAGAACTACAGACTCGTCATGAAAACAGACAGACTGCACTCCTTTCCCTTTGTCTTAACAACAGAGCTCTGGGTTTTAGCTGAGCATGTCGGCATCTGGAATAAAAGTCAACATTTTGAGAAAGAACCAAGATGGCGACGTAGGGAAATGCCCGTACTTGCTGCCTCCCACTACCAAAAAATTACAACTAAAATACATAACTATCATCCAGAACCGCGGGAAAGCTGGCTTAGTGAAGTACAACCAGAGAGGTAGGTAAAGAAGCAAACGCAGTGAGACTGGTAGGAGGTGTGGAGGCAGGGAACAGGCTGGCACCCGGTTTGCCGCTTTTTTAATCGGGAGGAGATACAAGCGCCCACTTGCTCTGAACTCCAGTTCCGGGCGACACTCTGGGGGACCCAGACACATAAGGAGAGAAACTGGACTGTCTGGCACCAGGCTTGCTTCCAGGCAGAGGTGTTTGCAGTGGTCATTGTTCCTGTGCTGGGACCTCTCTGGTGCAGGGCCGATGGCAGCCATTGCTGATTGCTCTGCCTTGGAGATGCCCTGAGACCCTGCCCCCCAATTTACAACCCCACCAAGCTGTGTGCAGTGGTTTTTGCATATGAATGGCCTGTCCTTTCTCAGCCTAAAACCTGTCCAGCTGCAGCTGGGTTAGGGAGCCATTGTAGACACAGCTGGTCCTCACAGCCAGTTGGCCTGGAGGTCAATTCCTCCCAGTGATACCAATAGCAATCAAGGCGTAATTACAGCAAGACTGTGGTTTTCCACAAAGGGGTGCACCAAGAGTGTCCACCGCAGGTGATTGGGGAGGCTGAGACACTGGGCCCGGTAGGACACTGCACAGGACCACTCTATCAACTTAAGGAGACCTTGAAGGTCTCACTAAGCTCCTCAGAGGTTTCTAGAAGATTCTTGAGTAAACCTTATAACTGTGGTTTTGAATTCTATATCCAGTAGTTTGCTTTCTTCCAATACAATTCAAAAAAAATTCTTTTAGAAACTCTACAAATTAAAAGCTCAAGGAGATTGTCTTAGTGCAGTAAAGAAGAATCTCAACTCAGGTGCTCACATCACATTTGAGTCTAAAGAATTCCCATTAAAATCAGGCTTCAAATGAGCTGGTCGCCACCCCTGCAGCCAGCGTTAAGCTTAGCAGTTAAAGCCGGGGAAAATAACGTCTTGTACAAGGTCCAGGGTAGCCTTGTCTTTAAGGAGGAAACTCTCTGCCCTGTGTTTTTCAGCCCCTGAGCTTGCCTGCCATCCTCACGTCTGCATCGTCCCCTGTGGCCGCTGTAAGAAACTGCCGCAGACTTAGTGGCTTAAAGCCACACACATCCACTGGCTGTCAGAAGCCCCGACCTACAGGGTCTCACTGGGCTAAATCCAGGTGCTCATGGGAAGACTCCAGAGCAAGAGATAAGACACTTCCTACAAGTGGCTCAAACCCGGGCCTGTGGGTGGGCTTAGGGGTGAGACTGAGGAAAACAGTTGCCTGGTGTCAGGATAAAGGCCACGACACCCGTGAAAACATCTGGAACGCCTTTCCGTGACCTTGAGGGAAGCTCAGGCCGGGGCCACCCAGACGGGGTCCTGTCGCCTGCTGCCAGCAGGGCCGGGCCCCCGGGCTTGTTTGTGGTCATGGCTGTTGTCCCCCCACACGGCCCTCCTTCCCCTGGAAACAGCCCCGTTTCCTTCAGACCCTGGGGCTGGGCCTGGGTTTGGGGCCACACTGGGCCACGTTGGTCTGCTCACATGCTCCCTCCACGGCTGAAAGGACCAGGCCAGGGACTCCAGTTGGACCAGGGCCCAGGTCGTCCTGGAGGTCACCGTGGATGGGAGGAGCCTGAGCGGAGCAGGGCCTCAGCGGAACATGAGAGCCACCTGCAGGGCCCGGTCCGGTCCGTCTCCTGGGGTCTGGGGGACGGCACTTCCTTGGGGAAAATACAGCTTCGACTCCCAGTGAAACTACGGCGGTACCTCGAGATACGAGTGCCCTAACATACGAGATTTTTGAGATACGAGCCGTCCAGCGAGCGATTTTTGCTTTGAAATACAAGCAACATTTGAGATAGGAGTCATCGCGTGGATCGGCCGGCTGCACACGACCCACCAGTTTACCTCGACTCGAGCGTCTCATAGTTTCCCACGCCTCAAGGTTACGGAACGAATTAAACTCGGATCTCGAGGTGCCACTGTACATGCCAAGCCGTGAACCTCCCAGGCCGTCACTCACAGCAAGCGTCCTCCCGGCTCACAGACTGAGCGGGAGAGCGCGCCCGGGCCACCTCCTCGCCATCATGGACGCCAGGGAGGCTTCACGGGCTCTGTGAGTGGTCCTACCTGCCTTCCCGTACTCCTGAGGGAAGCTCAGAGAGGTCGGGCCACTTGCCCGGGCTCACACAGCAACGCAGGGGCAGGGTAGGGATTTAGGACCCTGTGTCTGACCACTGGGGGCCAGAGAGGGAGCGGCTCTCCCACAGCTGGGGGGTGAGGGAGGAGAGGGGGCTTGACCCCAGACACCCCGCCCCTCACCGGTGTTTTGTGGGCCAGGAGCCAAGGTCAAGGAGGCAGGCTCCGCTCTTTACGACTCTGCCGCCGGCTCTGCAGGAACCCACCCTTCCCTCAGGCCCGAGGTCTGGCTGCTCTTCAGTGGCAAAGGGTCCGCAGGTTTGGTTGGACAGCAGCTCCCCCTAGTGCGCCAGGAGTGCCTGCCCGACGGTTAAAGAAGGGGAAACTGAGCAGAAAGGGAGGAAAGAGAAAAGAGCAGGGACCTTTCTAACGTCCCGGGAGCTGTGACTTCAGTCCCAGGGGCCCTGCTGGTGCCGGCTCGGGGGTTAGGAGAGGCGCTTGGGGTGGTGAACACCCAGTCCTGGCACAGGGGGGGTGCTGTGGAATTCTGATCCTGAAACCTGTGTAACTTTGCTAATCAAGCATCCCAATAAGTCAATATAAAGTCAATAAAAAAGGCCAGGACCAGTTTGGCTCAATGGATAGAGCGTCGGCTTGCGGACTGAAAGGTCCCAGGTTCGATTCCGGTCGGGGGCATGTACCTTGCTTGCGGGCACATCTCCACAGTGGGGCGTGCAGGAGGTGGCTGATCGATGTCTCTCTTTCATCAATGTTTCTGACTTTCTATCTCTCTCCCTTCCTCTCTGTAAAAAATCAATAAAATATATATCTTTTAAAAAGTCAGTAAAAAGTGGGGGAGAGCCAGCATCCCTTGGGGCCTTGGGAAGAAATGTCCCTGTATTTGTTACCAAGAGGCAGGTGCCTCTAAACACCAGCGGGAACCAGAGCCGCTGCCCAGCCCCGCTCCCCGGCGCCCTCTCAGGGGTCTCCCAGTGGCTGCGCAGGAGCTGGGTCTCGGCACCAGCTGAGCCGCCGCCTTCAGGCGCTGGGTTGGAGAGGCTGGCAGAGCTCCTCACTGCCAACCGGAGACGCCCCCTGGGGGCCGGGTGACCTAACTGACCCCAAGAAGCCAGCACACAGCGGGGCTGAGGAACCCCAGGGCCAGCACCCGGACAGAGACAAGACCCAGGGAAGGATGTACATGTCCCAGCCCAAGCGCTGACCCAGCAGGGCAGGATCAGGGCTGGGTGTCCACTCCCATCTCTATTGTCCTGATCGGTGCAGTCCTTCCCAACTCTTTCCAAGCACCCCACCCCCCCTTTAAAAATTTTTTTTTCTTCATTTCAGAGAGGAACAGAGAAGGGAGAGAGATAGAAACATCAATGAGAGAGAGACTCATGGATTGGTTGCCTTCTGCACGCCCCCACTGGGGATCAAGCCCACAACCCGGGCTTGTGCCCCAACTGGGAATCGAACCCTGACCTCCTGGTCTACAGGCTGATGCTCAACCACCGAGCCAAGCCGGCCAGGCACCAAGGCCCCTTTAAAGGAAACCCACATGGAGACAGGCACCTTGGATACAATGTCTCTTCCCATTGTCCACACAACTCTACCTGCCAGTTGGCAGGAAACAGGGGGACAGAGGAGCAATAAATGGCGCTACAAAAATGCCAGCAGAAAAACTCAGCATGCCCAGGCTGTGTAGCTCAGTGGTTGAGCATCAACTAAAGAACCAGGAGGCCATGGTTTGAGTCCCATCCAGGGCACATGCTGGGTTGTGGGCTCTATCCCAGGTGGGGGCCATGCAAGAGACAGCCGATCAAAGATTCTCTCTCATCATTGATGTTTCTCTCTCTCTCCTGCTCTCTTCCTCTCTGAAACCAATAAAAATATATTTAGGAAAAAAAGAAAGAGAAATCCATAATGTAAAATCTCTTCAGCCAAAGCCGGTTTTGTTGACCTGCAGACTGAAAGGTCCCAGGTTCGATTCCTGTCAAGGGCATGTACCTGGGTTGTGGGCACATCCCCAGTAGAGGGTGTGCAGGAGGCAGCTGATCGATCTCTCTCTCTCATCTATGTTTCTAACTCTCTATCCCTCTCCTTTCCTCTCTGTAAAAAATCAATAAAGAAATCTCTTCAGGACAAATCCCCCAGCTTCTTCCATAAATAAATTGCCAGGGAAACAGTGAGGGAGGGGGCAGAGGCTCCAGAGGCGCATAAACCCCATGCAAAGTGCAGCCTCACCTGGGTCTGATCTGACCAAACCACCGACAAAGGACATGAGACATGGACTCGATGTTTTCTTTCTTTTTTTCTTTTTTTTAAAGAAAAATTTTCCCTGATTTACTTTTCACCGGTCTGTTCTGGCTTGCTTCTAATATCAGAATCACCTGGGTCAATGATGGCCAGTGTGCATACCCTGGAGCATTTTCCACACGCTGTGCCCAATTCAATGTTATTGCCACTGTAGTGATGGACACCAGTCTTGGCCAACACGGCATAGTACTCTATTTCGGATTTCCTCAAGGCCGGGCAGTTGTTGGCCAGGATGACCAGCTTTGCTTTGCCATGTCGGATCATCTTCAGCGTCTGCTTATAGCCCGGCACGTACTTGCCACTTTTCATCACCAGCTGGAGCCTATAGCTGATCGACTCCAACGACTTTTTCGTCTTTGCGGCCACCATCTTCCTGCCTTAAGTGCGGGACGGCTCCCAACCAGATGCAGCCGCCAAGATGGCCAGGGAGCAAGAAAGGAAGTAGTTCCCACAATGCAAAGCTCTTCACCACCCCTGGACTCGATGTTTTCGTAGCAGTAAGAAATGGTCCTTCTGACTGCCATGTTTAAAAAAATAAACCTTATCTCCTGCGCACAAACTCAAGTGTCTGCAGAGGAAATGATACGGTGTCTGAAGTCTCTTCTACACAAACCAGGGGCGGGAGGGGTAAGGGGTGTGTGCACGAGGCCGGGTATGATGACAGTTACCTGGAGGCTCGTTATCCTGTTCCTTCTAACTTTTATGGAGCGCAATTTCCCCTCATTTAAAAGATTAGCCCATGAACGAAGGAAAGCAACAAGTGATTCAGAAGAGTCCGGCCGGAATATGGAAGATGTTTCTGCTTTTAAGAGTTGCCTTTAGCCGAAACAGGTTTGGCTCAGTGGATAGAGCATCAGCCTGCAGACTGAAGGGTCCCAGGTTCGATTCCTGTCAAGGACATGTATCTTGGTTGCAGGCACACCCCCAGATGAGGGCGTGCAGGAGGCAACTGATCAATGTCTCTCTCATCGATGTTTCTGGCTCTCTATCCCTCTCCCTTCTCTGTAAAAGAAAACAACAAAAAACCCTTAAATATATATTTTTAAATGTTTTTAAAAATAGTTGCCTTTATATGACTGCACAAAAGAGTGGCAATGGCTCAATCAAATCTACACATAAATTCATAATTGTCAGCCGCCGTGTGGTGCCACGGCAGGCGACAGCTGCTTCCCTGCTGGTGTCTTGGAGGCTGGGGATTGGCCCGGCGGGGAGGAGGGCGTGGGAAGGAGGAGGGCCCTTGCAGAGGCGGGACCGTGCCCAGCTGGGTCCAGGCTGGGCCCCTGAAGCTGAGTGCGATGCCCTGAGAGCGGTCCCTGTGCACCGCGCCCCCCCTCTCCTCCGGACACAGCCCTCGGCTGCCAGGACACATTGATCAAGCGCAAGCTCGGGGCCACTGACACGCCGCAGGCGGCCTCTGGGAGACAGCGTGCATTGGCGGAGGGTCAGACCCGCAGGAAACGTCAAACCCAAACAGGAATCGCATCCATCTCCCCGGAGTCCGGGAGGACGGATGGGCTGTCCTTGCTGGGGACAGGCAACTGTGCTGTTTCAAACCTCCGGCCAAGAGGCGGATGGGGACACGGCGCCTGGAGGGCCGGGGTCATTTCTCTTCCCGAGTCGGGGGCCGCTTGCGAAAGGTCCCATCGAATTCCTACAACGTGGGTGTAAATTCATGGGGGATATAAAAGGGGATGCCCGGACGGGCACAAGAAATGGGGACCCCGACAGGCAGCGACCGAAGGAGGTGCACCGAGGAGCAATTCTCCCGGCGGCTGTGCCAGACGCCAGGCCTGACACTGACCCGGTGCCATGGGGGGCCCGTCGCGTTGCCGGAGGTTCAGAAAACATGGGATGTGCCCGGTTCGAGGGGACCAGAGGCACCTGGCAAATTCAGCCACTCGCGGTCTGGTGTGGATCGGGGGAGGGTGACTTCAGGGGCCATGACTGCAGTCAACGGGAAACTCTGAAGGTGGAGTGTGGCTGAGAGAACAGCAGTGCGGAGCCAAGGCTCAATCACTGGCTCTGGTACTGCCAGTGCCTCCTCAGGAGCTTGCTGGGAACCACAGCCTGAACTATGTGAGGGCGAAGGGCCACATACCTGCAGTTTACCCGCAAATTGTTCAGGAAAGAAGGGAGGAGGGCAAGGAGGGCCACAGATGGGGGAAATGTTAGCGCTTGGTGACTCTGTGTACAGAGGGAGTTCCTGGTGCTATTTTTTTTAAAATATATTTTATTGATTTTCCACAGAGAGAAGGGGAGAGGGATAGAGAGTTAGAAACATTGATGAGAGAGAGAATCGATCAGCCGCCTCCTGCACGCCCCCTACTGGGGATGTGTCCGCAACCAGGATACATGCCCTTGACCGGAATCGAACCTGGGACCTTTCAGTCCGTAGGCCGACGCTCTATCCACTGAGCCAAACCGGTTTCGGGGGTGCTGTTTGATAGATCTTCCCTCCGCACAACTGGTGGACAGAGTGTGATGTCACCTGCACCTGCGGCCTGGACATTGCTGAGCACCTAACCCGGCACCTTATCTGGATCGTACACTGAACCATCAATCAGCACTTGCCTGATACCCTAAGCCCTCGATTCCTGAGTACCTAAGTGCCTAATCACGTGCCTTATCTGAAACCACCAACCAGCGCGTGCCGAGTCCCAGAAGCCCCATCCCCTCCCATTCCTCCCCTCCAAAGGCGAGCTCCCCTCTGCACGCGTGGCTGTTCTCCCCTGCGAGACAGCCCGGCAGGGTCCTTCTCCTCTAATAATAAATAAAGCCTGCGGTCCTGGTTTCCCGGCCTCTGTCTGGTCTTTCACTATTTCTGCAATCTTTCGGTCAATTTGGAATTATACGAAAAGTAAGGCTGGGCCAGTGTGGCTCAGTGGTTGAGTGCTGACCCCTGAACCAAGAGGTTGCCGGCTTGATTCCCGGTTAGGGAACATGCCGGGGGTGGCGGACTTGACCCCCCATAGGGAATGTGCAAGAGGCAGCTGATCAATGTTTCTCTTTCACATCAACGTTTCTATCTCTCTCTCCCTCCCTCTCCCCATCTCTAAAATTCATGAAAACGTATTTTTTAAAAAGTAACTTTAAAGAAAAAGTAATCGCCCTAACCGGTTTGGATAGAGCGGCGGCCTTCGGACTGAAAGGTCCCAGGTTCAATTCTGGTCAAAGGCATGTACCTTGGTTGAGGGCACGTCCCCAGTAGGAGGTAAGCAGGAGGCGGCTGATCCATGTTTCTCTCTCATCGATGTTTCTAACTCTCTATCCCTTTCCCTTCTTCTCTGTAAAAAATCAATAAAATGTATTTAAAAAAAAAAAAGAAAAAGTAGTAAGTGCTGATCAGTGCTGGCAGGGAGCAGGGACCTAGAACCCTTGCGGGGCCCAAGCGAGAGGAGAGGCGTGTGCGTGCTGAGGAGAACGAGCCATACATTGCACGTTTGCCCCAGGTAGTGGGCACTACTAGGTGGTGAGTTAGCCTCAGGACAGGAGCAGCGATGAGCACAGAGACTGCGCTACAGAGAAGGTCACGGAAGCGCTGGTGTTCAACCAGGGCGCAGTGAGCTGAATGCTGGGGGTTTGCAGGGTGGAACACAGCGTGCCCACGGAAAGGGCTGTGTGCATAAAACCCTGCGGAAGAAAAGGCAGCATCCTGTGAGCACCAGTCAACACCAGGCCAGACTGCGAGCGTGGGCGTGTGAAGCTGGGTCTCCACTTCAGCTCCAGGAGGTGGGGAATCAGTGCTTTTTTCTGGGCGGAGTCCGGTGCCTAGGACAGTGCCTGGCCCGCAGGAAGCGGTAGGGAGGTTTGTTGCAGGGGTGAGCGAAGAACAGGGTATAAAGGACCAGGGGGAGGGGCGCGTGCAGGGCACTATTTCCCGGAGGTGTGAGTACAGGAGATCTCTTTTCCTGCTCTCCGTCTACCGGTACTTGTACCTGCTCTGCTTAGACTGGTGACCAGTTCTCCAGTGGATTATTGAAAACCGTCAATGCCGGTACTGAAAGCAATGGAGAGTTACTTAGCAACAACTGTAAATTACTTAAAACAGTGAGTACAAGGCAGGGAATAAAGCAGCCTCGATCTCGGGGGGCATGTAATACAGGATCTGTGTGAAAAAAGGTCCTAACCCCCCGGAAATGACTTCAGCTCGTCCTCCAAGCCCATCAGGGTTCCCCCAGACCACAGCAAGGAGGGGGCTGAGACTGGAAGCCCATCCCTGGATCTCCGTGGCCTCGGCTTCCCCCCCTGTGGCGCGGGGTGAGGGTCTGTGGGGCACCAGCACAGAGTGGGCAGTCCGTGCCCCTGGAGACCTGGCAGGGTGGGGGCAGGTGGTTGGCCCATCGGAAGACGGGAAGACTGAGGCCCGGACACTGGAATCCGAACCCCAGGGGCTGATTTTGATGGTTTCGCTCCCTCCACCCTTGAACTTGGATTTATGCCCCCACCCCCACCCCCTGAGCCCGCTCTGACACGGCCCACGCACGGCCCTGCCCGGGAAGGAGACACTCACACGGGCCCTGTCCCGTGCGCTCCCCGGAGCGAGCAGAGCGTCCCGCGGGGTGACAAACTGCCGTCCTCCAGCGCTGGCTGCGCCGTGAAACCTCGCTGACCCGCGGAGTCACCCAGCCGACCCCGCTCCCCGGCTGAGAGCCTGTCCAGGCCCTTCGGGAAGACACGCAGCCGGCGGCCTGCTCCTGCCAGACGGCGGACAAGACCCAGGCCGCGTTTTCACAAAGAGCGGAGGAGGGGGTGAGGGGGTTAGATGAACGGGCTGCTTTAGAACCAAGGTAAGTGGACAGGAAAACTGGGCAGAAAGGACAGCATGCCCGTTCTGCGCCCCTCCCACCCCCCAGCACTTGGAGGTGTGGCACTTTCCTTAAAGCAGTGGTTCTCAACCTTCCTAATGCCGTGGCCCTTTAATACCATTCCTCATGTTGTGGTGACCCCCAACCATAAAATTATTGCTACTTCATAACTGTAATTTTGCTACTGTTATGAATCATAATGTAAGTATCTGTTTTCTGATGGTCTTAGGCGACCCCTGTGAAAGTGTCGTTTGACCCCCAAAGGGGTCGCGACCCACAGGTTGAGAACCACCGCCTTAAAGCCAACAAACCAGTGTGGCTCCGCTGTTTTAATGTAAAGCCTGTAGCTTACAGAGGCCTCTCTTAGGTGTAGCTGCGGTGAAACACAGAACTCAGACAGACTGACCGTTGTGCCAGTCCTAAGTGCGCAGCCGGTGGCATAGAGCACGCTCACACTGTAGCCACCACCACCCACTCCCACCCCGAAGCCCCGGACCGTAACCCCCGCTGAGGCTCGCCGAGGGGCTGCACGCCGTGTGCGCCACGTGGACAAGGACACGCAGCCGGCGCCCCAGTGTGTGCAGAGTCCGCTGCCCTGAACATCCTGTGCTCCGAGCAGCCGCCGTCCCTCCCTCGGAAGGCCTGCCTCCTCCTCCCGGCACACTTCCAGCGGGAATCCCTTCCCCATGCCAGCGAGGGCACCCTCTCTCGGCGGCGGAATAGACCAGAAGTGACTCGGGCATGATGAGAGAGAATCATTGATGGGCTGCCTCCTGCGCTCCTCACAATGGGATCGAGCCCACGACCCGGGCATGTGCCCTGACCGGGAAAAGAACTGTGACCTCCTGGTTCATCAGCCAGTGCTCAACCCCTGAGCCACACCAGCTGGGCAACATTTGCATTTTTAAAAGAAAGTGGGAGCGTATGTATTGGGATTTGTTTATATATGTACTAAAGCCCGGTGCATAAAAAGTCATGCCCTGAGGGTCGAGGGGGTCCTCAGCCCGGCCTGTGCCCTCTTGAAGTCCGGGACCCCTCGGGGGATGTCTGACTGATGGCTTAGGCCCGCTCCCCGGGGGAGAAGGCCTGAGCTGGCACTCAAACATCTCTCTGGCAGCCCGCAGCCCTCGGGGGATGTCTGACTGACGGCTTAGGCCCGCTTTCCTCCACTCTTTAGTGCCACTGCGGAGGTGGGAGAGGCTCCTGCCACTGTCGCTGGGCTGGCCAGCCATGAGCTGTCTTCTGGCTGAGCGGCACGCCCCCTGTGGAAGCACACTGACCACCAGGGGGCAGTTCCTGCATTGAGCGCCTGCTCAGGTGGTCAGTGAGCGTCATAGCAACCTATTAGGGTCAATTTGCCTATTACCCTTTCATTATATAGGAGGATAACAGGACTCCTGAAAAATCCAGAGAAACCCAGGACCTATAGTGACCTATTTTGCCTCTGGGTGTAGGGAGTGAGGGGGAGATAAGAAGCTGGCAGATGGGGGTCAGGATGTAAGAAAGACCGCTGTCTGTCTCTTCATACACCTCGATGTGAGAGCCATGTGAAAGTATTACGTATTCAAAAACGTAACTAATTCCTTTTTCCATTTTATTGTAACTCAGAGTGCAAGCACGCCCCAGGCAGGCTTCTGCCGCTGGCCCTGGCCTGAAAGCTGCCCGCTGAAGGCAGAGCGGCTCAGGGTTCGAGCTGCCGTGTGGCCTCCACGCACAGAAGGCAGCTAGGCCACGCCCCCTCCCAGGACCGCTGCCCGCATCCGGCCTGCAATGCCCAGCCGAGGCCCCGCCCTCCATCTGCCACCCAGACAGGCAAGCTGTTCACCCGCTTCCTGCCAACTGAGCATCCTAATTACACAATAAATACTAATTGCCTGAGACTAGAATCTTCCGCAGTCGTAGACGTTAACCAAAGTCCCGCCTAATGAGCCTCACCATTAATTATCTGTGCTCGCTGCTCCAAATTTAATTAAGCCTTGGCAGGAAATAGCGCTCAGCAGCGGATGATTGAGGAAACGGAATCTGCAAAGATGCCCTCTTCTCATCGGGCGGCCTGGCCAGCCTGCTCCAAGCCTTCCTTCTGCGCGCCCGGGGTTTCCCGTGAGCAGGGGACACGGGGGAGGGGAGCCCGCATTTATCCCGCGGAACCAGACATGGCTGCCCAGATCATCTCACCTAATCCCGGCAGTCCTGGCCGAGCTCGGCCTCTGCTTCACAGATGAGGACACAGAGGCTCGGAGAGGACCCGTGACTGGCCAGGCAATGGCAGAACCAGTTCGGTCTGAGTTGCAGGCCCATACATTTCCACCACCCGTGGCTGGAGGAATGGTCTTACTGATACGCTGACCTTGAACTTGGGGGTTTTCCCCCCAAAGCAATTCTATAAGCAATGTTTCATTTTAGTTTCGCGTTATTAAGAAAAAAGCTGAGCCGAAACCCCAGTTTAGCGGGGTCCTCTGTTATGGGTCTCACAGGGCTGCAATCCAGATGACGGCTGGGGCTGTGGTCTACTCTGGAAGCTCGACTGGAGGAGCATCTGCTGGCAACTCCCTCGGCGGAATCCACTTCCCTGCGGGTGTGTAACCGAGGGCCCCAACTTCGTGCTGCCCATCAGCTGGAGGCTCCACAGGTGCTACAGGTTACTCACAGTCCCCGACACCGAGGCTTCCTCAACACGACCCCTCACTCCATCCAGCCACCGAGGAGAACCCCGTCTTATTTATTGAGTATTTACAGGTGAGCACTAAAGCTGATCTCTTCCTAATTTAACAGCAGTTATCACTGGGAAGGATGGGGAGGTGCTAAAAGGGCACTAGGACTTTTTGCTCTGTGTACGGGAATGCTTGGGATTTTTACAATGAGCATGTATTGTGTAACTAGAGGCCTGGTGTATGAAATTTGTGCATTGTGCGGGGGCTGGGGGGAGGTCCCTCAGCCCAGCCTGCACCCAATCTGGGACATCCCTCTCACAATCCAGGACTGCTAGCTCCTAACTGCTCCTGCCTGCCTGCCCGGTTGCCTCTAACCACTCCCCTGCCAGCCTAATATTCTCCTAATTGCTCCCCTGCTGGCCCAGTTGCCCCCAACTGCCCTCCCCTGCTGTCCCTGTCACAACTAATTGTCCTCCTCTGCTGGCCTGGTCGCCCCCAACTGCCCTCTTCTGCAGGCCTGGTTGCCCACAAATGTCCTCTCCTACTGCCCTCCCCTGCCAGCTATCTTGTGGTGGCCATCTTTGACCACATGGAGGCAGCCATCTTGTGCGAGGGCATGAGAGTCCATTTGCATATTACCTCTTTATTATATAGGATATAGGATTTTAAAATACAATGAAAAGAATTGTATATACAGTGTGACTTCTACCATAAGCTGCTTTTTTCTCTACTTCTGAACTTCCTACAGACATACACATACACAATGAGGAAAAAGACTTGGAAGGAAACAGGACAAATGTGAAGACTTATTAGTTTGGACTGTTGGTCTAGCAATGCATGAGGCTTTCTTTTTTTTTTTTTTCCAGAGAGGAAGGAAGATGGAGAGAAACATCCACGATGAGAGAGAATCATGGATCAAACATGTATCGGCTGCCTACTGCAAACCCCCCACTGGGGATCGAGCCCACAACCCGGACCTGTGCCCCCAACCAGAATCGAACCTGGAACCCTTCAGTTCGCAGGCCGACACTCTATCCACTGAGCCAAACCGGCGCGGGCGAGGCTTTATTCTTTATTCTTGCCTGTATTTTTCACAATTAAGGAATATTACTTTCATAATTAAAAAACACACCCAAATGATTGAAAATATTTTTGGAGGCCTCATTTTATGGCTATAAATACAGCAAACCCTCTTGTTGACGTTCTGCAGGAAGGCAGATCCTGCGTGGGTGGCTGATGGAGTGTCTGCTCCTCGAGAGAGGAGAAATAAATCGAGGGCAGCAGGGAGCACGCACCTGCTTCCTCTCTCACTGATACAGAACAATTAACTCTCCTCGGAACACGGCTGGCTTCGCCCCAGGACTAAGTGTTTTTGGGAAAAAATATGGCAGGTTTTCTCCAGCGACTAAAAGCTACTGGAAGGTTCTAGCCAAGATGGGAAAGAGAAGACTCTGTACCAGACAGAACGGGTGAGCAGACACGTTCAGCAACCAGCCGGTTCAAGCCCATGGCCCTCTGAGAACAAACAAAAGATACGTCTGATCTCATTTTTGTGGCTAATTGGAGGCCTTAATGGGTTGCTAAGCTTGTTGGCTTGTCTGTAAAATCATGAAATTGATTACGAACTTCTATCAAAGCCGACTACCTGACCACATCAGCAGACAAAACAAACAGAACGCAGACACCCCTCCCTGCACCCACCCCAAAATGAGGCTCTTCGAGCTTGCTGCAGCAAGGGAGAACGTGTCCGCAGGGGCACCTCGGTAGGGGAGGCTAGAGGGGCTTCTCACCAGGTTTGTGTTGTGTTGGATGATCGTGAGTGGCATCCAAGAGCCAGGGGCCAGCCCTTGCCGTGTGGCTCAGTGGGTAGAGCGTCAGCCTGCAGACCGAAGGGCCACAGGTTCGATTCCAGTCAAGGGCACATGCCCGGGTTGCGGGCTCAATCCCCAGTAGGGGGCGTGCAGGAGGCCGCCGATCAATTATTCTCTCCCACCATTGGTGTTTCCCTCTCCCTCTCCCTTCCTCTCTGAAATGAGCAAAACTCTAATTAAAAAGGAATCAGGGCCAGTCTGGGTTGGATGCGGTGGAGGAGCAGGGGCAGTGCGGTGACTGGTGCCTCACAGACTCATCCAGGAGGAGAGTTACGGGGGGACTGAGTTGTTATTGGTGGAACAGCAGCCGCTGCCCAGAAAGAAGCGTGCTGGCGGGGAGAGGGGGTGTTTAGCCATTTTCCTGCTCACAACAGCGGCCTTGACAATGTATTGTTCCGAGCATTGTTTGTGCTCCGCTGGGAGCACGCGTGGTCGTCAGCAGGTGGTTGTCGCTTTCTCAGTCCATCCAACTTTACAGTACAGTGGGACCTCGAGATACGAGTGCCCTAACATACGAGATTTTTGAGATACGAGCCGTCGAGCGAGCGATTTTTGCTTTGAAATACGAGCAACAGTTGAGATAGGAGTAATCTTGCGGATCAGCCAGCTGCACACGACCCACCAGTTTACCTCGACTCGAGCGGCTCATAGTTTCCCACGCCTCAAGGTTACGGAACGAATTAAACTCGTATCTCGAGGTACCACTGTATACCACCCAACAGAAAGGTGACATTGGGATACATGTTCCGCTTGGAAAACGCTCTTTTTATCTCCGGGGAAACTGCGTGGCTCTTTCCGCTTCTCCATCCTTAAGGATGAGGAACTAGAGGCCGGGGTGTTTGGTGACTTGCCCGGCACCACCACTCGTTAAGCCAGAATAGAGCAGCCAGATTTACGTTTCTATTTCGTCGTTGTCACACATGTCACTGCTCCTCGTGAGGCCTGGTTTTAAAATTGTTTATTCCAGAAATTCACATACATTGGTAAGTGCCTTGCGCTCTTCTAGGCTCTGAAGATACAAGAATGATGAGAGGGATGCATCAGGCTTCGTCTGGCTGGCGGGAGGGGAAGGGAAGAGGCGGTTCCGTTCAGAGGAAGTGCTATGACTAGGGAACCCTGTGACTACGGCAGCTCATCACCAGGGAGGGACGCTGCATGGGGTCTTTCCTGGCCTCTAGAGGCCCCCTGCACCCCTTGGCCAGTGGCCCCTTCAACTACCTCCAAACCAGCAGTTGAATCATTCTGATTTCTGGCTGTTATCACATCTCTGTCTGACTCTGCTGCTTTCTTCCATTTTTTAGAGACGCTTACTTTGGGCACAGCTAGGTAATTCGGGACAATGTCCTTGTGTAATGACCCTTCATTTAGCCGTATCTGCAAAGTGTCCCTTTGCCATAATTCATGGGTTTCAGGGACATCTTTGGAAGGGTCATCTTTCTGCCTTCTGTAGATACCTACCCTAATATTTATATTTTTTTTTTGGGGGGGGAGCAGGAGAGATTCCAACTTTATAGAGAAAGTGGCATCTTCGCTGACACCAAGAGGGAACAGGAGCCAAAAAGGGAAGTGTCCTAAGTTGTGGGGGAATGCCCCAGTTCGCTGATTTGGTATTCTTTGTGATCTCAGCCTGTCCTCGCCTCAACAAAACGTTTCTATACTACTTAGCAATTTGCATGTGGAACAACCGAAGTCTCTAGATTCATTGTGAAACACGGGCTTTGAAAGGTTTTCCCTAAACAAGGGGATGGGTGGTTCAGGGGCAGAAAGTGTTACTGAAGAGGAACAAAGCGATGTCAGATCCCAACTCCTTACCTTGGCGACTGGTCCCTACCAGATCCGCCCCCAATGCCTCTCCACGGCCCTCACTGCTCAGCCACACTGGCCTCCCGGCTGCTCTGCTCCTTTCCACACCAAGCACGCCCCAGCTCAGACGCTTTGGAAAGCCATTCCATGGTTGCACGGCCGTCACTGTATCCAGCTCTTGCACAACTGTCACCTCTGCCTTCCTCCCCCTCACCTCCCTCTGTCCCTTCACCTCATCTGATTTGTATTCATGGCACGTAACTGTCTGAATAGAAGTTTGACGAGGGCAGGGACTTCTGTGGTTTGCCACTCTCTTCCCAGGGCCTGGAGAGGGCCAGCACACAGGTCCCCGTAATCTGAATGACTTGGTTGTCTTGTTATGACTTCAAATTATTCTACCACTTAAAAAAAATATATATATTTCAGAGAGAAGAAGGGAGAGGGGGAGATAGAAACATCAATGATAAGAGAATCATTGATCATCAGCTGCCTTCTGCATGCCCTCATGGGGGACTGAGCCTGAAACTCTGGCATGTGCTCTGACCAAGAATCGTACTGAGACCTCAATTCATAGGTTGACACTCAACCACTGAGCCACACCAGCCGGGCACTTTTTTTTTTGATACATCTTCTATAAATGAGGCTTCTGTATGTAACACTTGACACTCAAAGTGTTCTTACAAAAGGAAGTTTCGCTTACTGTGAGATGCTGGGAGTCCAGCCTGTGGAAGTGCAAAATCGTCTACTCTGCGTTTACTCAGGAGTTAATAGGAATGAATGTGCTCGGAATAACCACTAAGACTTTCTTCTCTGTCACTTCTTACAGCCTCAAGCGCCTTAGGCCTTTAGTCCCTGACCATCTTCTTTGGCTTTTCCAGTTCTTTCTTCCATGCCATCCAGCCCAGGCGGCCCCTGCTGGCCTTTTCCAGGACAGCTGGCCTCGCAATGGAGCTGCAGCCGAGGAGGCACAGCTGAGTAGCCGGTGGTACCCCACAGGGCAAGATGGATGTAAAGCCTTCCTCAGTCAAGGCCAGACTGCCCAGCCCAGCATCCTGCTCCCCATCAACAGCAAGACAGGGGGAGCCTGGCTCCGCACCTTTTAACAAAGCCCCTGTCCTCCTTGGACGTGTTTGTTCTGTAGCAATAGAAATGGTGGTTTTTTGCCCTCGCTGGTTTGGCTCCGTGGATAGAGCGTCAACCTGCGGACTGAAGGGTCCTGGGTTTGATTCTGGTCAAGGGCACATGCCCGGTTTGAGGATTTGGTTCCCAGTCGGGGGCCTGCAGGAGGCAGCCAAACAATGATTCTCAACATTGATGTTTGTATCTTTCTATCCCTCTCCCTTCCTCTCTGAAATCAATAAAAATATATTTTTAAAAAATGGTGGTTTCTGGTAAGCATAAAGTCTAGAGAAAGGGACATTTTCTTATGATAATCAACTTATTTTTACACTGACACATAAATACAGAGCAGTACAAGAGCTCCGAGGACATATGTGTGTGCACATAAATAAGATGTCCTTAAATGACTGCATTGTATTAGGAAGGAAAAAAAATTCGGCCTTCACACAATCCTTTTAATTAGGCCAAAGGTTTCGTGTTCTCTGAGGGTCAGGGAGAACCCTTAACAATCCCACAAAAAGTCTGTTTTGTGGTCAAAATACTGAACCTGAAACTCCATGAGAGATTTAAGTAATAATCTAGGAAGCACTTTGTCAAACTATTTCCAAAGCCAAGAATGTGTAAAAGCTGAACAAAAGATTTAGAGCCATAGCAACAAAAGCCAGGACACGCGGAGACGGGAAGTCTGGATACACGATGATGGAGCATGTGCTGTTTTCCATTTTAAGTATGTAACCTGGTTTTAATCATTTTCCAGAAACGTTTCCAAATTAGAGGGGGAGGGCGACCTTTAAAAGATATTGACAAACCCCGCCTGGCTCACCGGTGGAGCATCGACCCAGGAACCAGGAGGTGGCAGTTCCATTCCTGGTTGCAGGCTCCATCCCTGGTGTGGAGTGTGTAGGAAGCAGTCAATCAATGATTCTCTCTCATCATGATGTTTCTCTCTCTCTTATTCTTCTTCTCTGAAATCAATGCAAAAATGTTAAGAAAAAAGTTGTTTAAAAATAAGAGTATTAACAAGAATACGCTCTTTACTCTGTGTCAGACCAGATCTGACTCCGCAGCTCACACTCTGATAGGCTAGCATCCCTGAGAATAGACCTGATACAAATCCTAAACGTTTGTGAGCCGACACCCCCACCGCCACGCCTCAGGCCACTTCCAGATGACATGGTCCTTTCTGCCTTTTCATTCATGCTGAGAAAAAGCCAAAAACACACCTAGGAAGACCTCTAAACACGTTCTAGTACATGGAGCAGTGTACCAAAACGTTTGAACAATTCATAACTAAAGGCACAGGTCAACGGACATCATAGCAGAGATCTCATGAAGAACAGGAACTCTTGGCTGAAACCAGTTTGGCTCATGGATAGAGCGTCAGCCTGCAGACTGAAAGGTCCTGGGTTTGATTCCGGTCAAGGGCATGTACTTGGTTGCGTGCAGGAGGCAGCTGATCGATATTTCTAACCCTCTATCCCTCTCCCTCCCTCTTTGTAAAAAAAATCAATAAAATATATTTTTAAAAAAAGAACAGAACTCTGGCTGGGTTTCGGGCAGGGCACCCGCAGGCAGGAGGCTTCAGACACTCCTGACTGGAAGGCCTCTCCCTCGCACAGCCCGAGCCACACAGGGTGAGGCAGGAGGAGATTACAGCTGTGAGGATGTGAAAGGAAGAGTATTACTTATGGAGGATTGGGGTTTTTTTCCAAATGAACTGTCAACTACTTCTGCCCCACGATGCACATTAATTACATCTGAAGAGACCACAAGAACCCTGGGGACAGAAAAAGAACTCAGATGTGTAGAAAAAGAGAAAAGTCAGAACAGACATTATACTGGACTTAAAGAAAGTGTCTCTCTTCAAAGAATAACTGTCCTGTCTCTGCATTGGAGTTTTAAAGATGCAAAGGTTGCTGAAACAGATTCGATCCCTAAGTGCACAAGCAGGGGCTACAGATACCCTGAGGCGGAGGCTGAGAAAGGAACAGGGTGGAGGAAGGCGATGAATGACTGAGAACGGAAGGGATCCGGTGCAGGGCTCGGGGAGGGGAACTGCACACACTGGGAAGGGGCAGTCCACCGAGAACCAACCATGAGTGATGCCAGCTGTGCCATTGCTCTGTCATCTGGCCATCTGGTTTAATGGGGATAAAAAACTATTACTTTTAAAAAGATAAAGGCACGGTAGACTTTGTTTCTAAGATTTATACCAATCAGGCCTTTAATATGTCAGAAGTAAATTTGCAAAGTTTGCCCTGGCCAGCGTGGTTCAGTGGTTGGAGTGTCGGCCTGTGCTCTGGAGGGTCTCAGGTTCGATTCTCAGTCAAGGGCACGAACCTGGGTTACAGGTTTGATCCAGCCCGGCTTCCCTCCCCGAGACTGGGATGCATGCAGGAGGCAACCAATTGATGTGTCTTCCTCACATTGATGTTTCGTTCTCCTCTCTCCCTGCCCTTCCCTTCCACTCTCTCTAAAGAATAATGAAAAATATCTCTCATTCCTTGGGTGAGGTATACCAAAAGGGGAAAAGGTATATTTGTAAAGTTAAATATAGCAAAATACAAAAGCAGACTGAATTATCAAAAAAGAAAACCTTTTATTTATGTCACTAAATACAATTAGTTTCCCTGATTACAACCCATAATGAGTATCAGTAAAATACAGGCTGGTCTGTACAGAGGTGAACCTCCCAGCATCTGTGTGTACATATATACACGGACCCACTAATCTCAGAAAAAGCTAGCTGAGCTTGTTAAATTATCGTCTGTTTCAGAAACTCTTACCATTTGAAGGAAATTAGAGGAAGATTTAGGTAGAGTACTTATAATAACTTAAAAAAATTAAAAGCTTGTAGTGATAAAATAATCTTGGGCACCCTCTTCGGGAATTTGAAGCAATTGACCTTTTACAGATCCGAAGTCTGGGAAAAGACAACCAATCACTGCAACAACTAGGCTCAGGTCATTTGCCATGGGGCTGGTCATGGTGCATCTCCGGCGTGTAAGTCAACAGAACAATCATGACCCAGAGGTGAAGCAAAGCCTGAGAGAGAAAAGATAATCGGGGATTAGTCCATGGCCCCATCGTCACCACAGGCCCGGTGTGAGGCACATGGAGGCAGGGACCACGTCTTCGTCGTCTGTGTACTGTGTCCCTGCCCGGCACTGTGTCTGCAACACGCCAGGGGCTCAGTACGTGTTTACCGGGGACTAATGAAGCAGCAGACGGACAGCCGGTGGAGGGCAGAGTTACAATTCCCGCACACTGCTCAGTCAAGTGGAGAAAAGCTCAATTCATTCATGGTAAGTACATGTACCCAAACCAATCAGGTGATTCACGGCTAGAGAGCCAGGAAGTGGCTGGAGGCTTTTTACGAGCAGTTGGAGCCGGTGTGCTGAAAGGGGCCCGGCCATGCTTTGGTGAAGAGGGCTGGGAAGGCATGCCCGATGGGAAGGCTGTGCCAGTTTCAGAGGTGATCTGGGTCCAGCACAGGACCTCCACCCACAGTCCCCCCAGCTCCCTTGTGGTCATGGGACCACGTCATGAAGCTCCATCGTTCAGGCATCACTGGAGTGAAGCATCACGTCTAATGCTGACAGAGAGTACGTGTTCCTCAAAACCTCCAACCGGAAATCAACCCAGACGTGCACATACTCTGAACCCTTTCTGAGGCCAATCTTTTCCTCTCATTCTCTCCACCCTCCTCTTCTTGAAAACTTATTTTTTAAGTAACGCTTCCCTCTAGTGGATCAGAAAGGAATTTCTCTCTAAGGAAGCTTTTATTCCTTTAGAAGAAAACATTGCCTATTTTAATTCAACTCAACTACTTTCAGCATCCCTATTCCGAACCGTGAGTTTTTAGCTCACAGGACACATGAAATGGCATGCTTGACTCTGGTAACCAGTATTAGAGCTAAAAAATATGAAAGAAAATAAATCAACCTTGAGACCGTTTTAGAAAACAAAGCAAAACACATGAAAGCAAATTTACATCAAGATAAGAAATCAATTGTTTTGTTTTGTTTTTTACCATAAGAGGGGCTTAGCAAAGGAGGTAACTGTAAAACTGCACAAAAGTTAATTTTATTGTAGGAAAAGTCTATGAGCAATTTATATTTTAGACATAACAAACTGTTATCTTCACTTGCATTACTAAAAATGAATTCTCTTTCAAAATTGATTGCTAAACTTTTAGTCAAAAAGACCAGCACCTGCTTGGCTGGTATAACTCAGTGGTCAAGCCTCAATCCATGAACCAGGAGGTTATGGTTTGATTCCTGGTGAGGGCGCATGCCTGGTTTGCAGGCTCGATCCCCAGCAGGGGGCAAGCAGGAGGCAAGCAGGAGGCAGCCAGTCATCATCTTTGATGTTTTTGCCTTTCTCTCCCCCTCTTCCTTCCTCTCTGAAGTCAATAAAAACATAGTAAATAAATAAGTAAAAAGACCAGCAGCTGAAAAAATCAAGTGCAGCACTATTTTTAAAACAAGTTCACTTACCATATAAATAATTACAAAAACTCGTGCTATGGGGTATCTTCGGAGAAAAATTCCCAGGCGGATACTGTGCAAATGGTGGTGGGGTGGAGAGAAGAGATGAGAGTTAGATTAACAAATGATCTACTTATCGTAATATCTAATAATGCTTTTTAACATTCCACTC